>JALMGD010000033.1:2582954-2755949 GCA_023634205.1 Actinemys pallida
GATCGTGGGGAGCAGAGGGTTGGTTTGGGGGCCAGTGGCTGGATATTGGGGGCGGCTGGATGCTGGAGGGGCAGAGGATGGACCCAGGAGGTTGTTGGGGTCCGTGGCTGGATCCGGGGGGGGGCAGATTTGGGGGGGCGGAGGCTGGATCCGGGGGGGCAGAGGCTGGATCCGGGGGGGGGCGGTTGGGGGGGTCGGAAGCTGGATCCGGGGGGGGCGGTTGGGGGGGGCAGAGGCTGGATCCGGGGGGGGTCGGTTGGGGGGGGGCGGAAGCTGGATCCGGGGGGGGGCGGATTTGGGGGGGCGGAGGCTGGATCCGGGGGGGTCTCGCCCCCCCCACCCCGGCTTTGCCGCATTGCTCCGGCCGGCTGCGCTCGCAGCTGCAGGGGCGGGGGCGGGATCAGGGCGGTCCCTGCGCGGCTCCCATTGGCTGCTGCCCGTGAGTGACAGCGGCGGGGGGTGTCCGTGGGGGACGAGAGGCCGAGCGCTCTGCCCGCCGGGGGGGCGGGGGGCTGCGGGTCGGGAGTGAGGGGCACCGGCAGGGCTGGGGGGGGCAGGGGCTGCGGGTCGGGAGTGAGGGGCACCGGCAGGGCTGGGGGGAGCAGGGGCTGCGGGTCGGGAGTGAGGGGCACCGGCAGGGCTGGGGGGAGCAGGGGCTGCGGGTCGGGAGTGAGGGGCACCGGCAGGGCTGGGGGGAGCAGGGGCTGCGGGTCGGGAGTGAGGGGCACCGGCAGGGCTGGGGGGAGCAGGGGCTGCGGGTCGGGAGTGAGGGGCACCGGCAGGGCTGGGGGGAGCAGGGGCTGCGGGTCGGGAGTGAGGGGCACCGGCAGGGCTGGGGGGAGCAGGGGCTGCGGGTCGGGAGTGAGGGGCACCGGCAGGGCTGGGGGGAGCAGGGGCTGCGGGTCGGGAGTGAGGGGCACCGGCAGGGCTGGGGGGGGCAGGGGCTGCGGGTCGGGAGTGAGGGGCACCGGCAGGGCTGGGGGGGGGCAGGGGCTGCGGGTCGGGAGTGAGGGGCACCGGCAGGGCTGGGGGGAGCAGGGGCTGCGGGTTGGGAGTGAGGGGCACCGGCAGGGCTGGGGGGGGGGTTCTGCGTTCCCATAGCCTCTCTCCATTGGGCTGCCTAGCAAAGCCCGTGGAAGGATTTGGGGGGGGGTCGGGGGGGGTTACAGGTGGTTCCCGAATGGAACCGAACCAACCAGCTGGGAAAGGGGGGAGGCGCAGCTGGGGAAACCTCCCAGGTTGGAGCATCGGGTGGGAAGGGCCCAGGCCGGGTGGGGGAGCTTGTCCCCTCCCTAACCCACCCTAGCTCCATCTGCCCCCCTCCCCCTCCCTCCGCTGGGGGTCGGACCCGTCTTCTTCCCAGTCTCCGTGGGCCCCTGGCCAGTTTATCCCCAGCGTCTCCTTGAACTCCCCCCCGTACCCCTGGGGGGGCGGCCAGCCCTTCTCAGCCCAGCCCAGGGACCCCCCTCGGGCTCCCATCCCCACCGGTCTCTGCTCCCAGCCCACTCTGGGCTCATGCTGGTCATAGGGCTCCGGGCCTGGCACCGAACATCCCGGTCTCCCTTGGAGGGTCGCAGCCGCGTCCCATCGATTGACGGAGCCACCCGGCGCCTTCGCCTCCTCCGTCCCCCCGGCAAAGAGCAGAAATTCTTGTATTTCGCCCCAGTGCAGGAGCCCCCAGGAGAAGGCGCAGAGGATGGGGTGGGCTCCAGGGGCTGGAAACCGAATCAAGACAAACCAGACTAGAAACAAGGTTCAGGCTTGTCCCAGGAAGAGGGACGAATTTCCCGGCATCATGGTGGATCCTTTAGCTTCCCTTAGCTTGTGGCCCAAAGGGTGACCAGGCCAGATAAACGGGGCAATTACGAGGCGGCGCAGGGAGAGGATTTTCCCTCTGGGCTTGGCCCTGGCATGACCGCGGCTGGGATCTGGCGCCCGGTTCCGGTGCCCACGGGAAGGACGGTGTCAGAGGCGAGCCGGGACCGAAGGAGCAGAGACTCCGGGAGCGCCCGTTATCTGGAGGTGGTCAGGGACAGAAAGGGTCTGACGAGATCCAGAGGCTGGACAAAGCCGGACAGGAGGCAAGTGCTGGATTGTGACCAGTGCAGGGAACTGAGCCTGGGAGGAGGAACCCGGGTTGGGGGAGGCTACAGCTGGGAAGTGTTTCTAGGGGAAGCCGGGATGAATTCAGGGCAGGTCTGGGCAGTCAGACGAGGGCCGCAGGAGCCGGGTGTCCGCAGTGGATGAATTCAGGGCAGGTCTGGGCAGTCAGACGAGGGCCGCAGGAGCCGGGTGTCCGCAGTGGATGAATTCAGGGCAGGTCTGGGCAGTCAGACGAGGGCCGCAGGAGCCGGGTGTCCTCAGTGGATGAATTCAGGGCAGGTCTGGGCAGTCAGACGAGGGCCGCAGGAGCCGGGTGTCCGCGGTGGATGAATTCAGGGCAGGTCTGGGCAGTCAGACGAGGGCCGCAGGAGCCGGGTGTCCGCGGTGGATGAATTCAGGGCAGGTCTGGGCAGTCAGACGAGGGCCGCAGGAGCCGGGTGTCCGCGGTGGATGAATTCAGGGCAGGTCTGGGCAGTCAGACGAGGGCCGCAGGAGCCGGGTGTCCGCGGTGGATGAATTCAGGGCAGGTCTGGGCAGTCAGACGAGGGCCGCAGGAGCCGGGTGTCCGCGGTGGATGAATTCAGGGCAGGTCTGGGCAGTCAGACGAGGGCCGCAGGAGCCGGGTGTCCTCGGTGGATGAATTCAGGGCAGGTCTGGGCAGTCAGACGAGGGCCGCAGGAGCCGGGTGTCCGCGGTGGATGAATTCAGGGCAGGTCTGGGCAGTCAGACGAGGGCCGCAGGAGCCGGGTGTCCGCGGTGGATGAATTCAGGGCTCTTTGCTCCCAGGAATCGGCTCCTTTCCGGTGGCCTGAGACGAAGTGAAAACTAAAAATCTCCTTTTGTGTGTGTGTTGGGGGGGGACCAATCAGGGGACCCCCCCTGCCCTCCCCCCAGGACCTGGGGTTTTGGTGGGTTTTTCAAACTGGAATCTGGATGTTTCATTGTGTCGGGAAAGCAAAAAACCCATTTGGACGGAGACGTGTTTGTCCTGCAGCCCCGAACTCCCAGCCTTGGTCTCTCTCGGTCCGTACAACCCCTGGGAAGAAGGCTGGGCAATTGGGGGGGGGGGCTGGCGAAGCGCCCCACAGGTGAGCGGGGAGCTGGAGAAATGCCTTGGCGTGGGAGCGGTCCGGAGCTCCCCCGTTTCTAGTCTGTCAGGCGTGTAACCGACATCTCAGCCGCGTTCGCCAAGACCCCCCCAGCCGGGCATCTCTGGAGCGTCTTCAAACACTGGGCCCCCTCGTCCGCTGCCCCCCAGGATATCTCTGGCCAACTCGGCCTCGGGGGTGGGGGGCGGAATGGGAATTTCTTGGGCTCAGGACAGAGGGACCTGAACAAAGCCCACGGCTTGTGACAGGTGGGAGGCGGAAAGAGATGGTCTAATGGTCCCTGCTGGCCTCCGCTTGGAAGCCCTGGGGTCCGGACTGGTGTTCCCCGGGGCCTTTGAGGGCCAGGAGATCTGGGCTCATTGACTCCACGGGACGGACGTGGGCAGCTGATGGGTTGGCGGCGACTCAGCCATGGCTCCTGGCCACGGGGCTACGGGCATCCAACAGACTCACAAGGGTGGAGCTGGGTGCGAAGGGGGGAGGGGCATGTTAGCCGAGGAGGGGAAACTGAGGCACGGGAAGGCCGACAGCTGGGAGGTTCAGAGGCATGGACTGAGAGATCTGTTTCCAACCCACGGAAAATTTTAATGGGGGCCTAGTGGGTTAGACTGGTGAGCAGGGGCTGGGAGCCCGGATGCCTGGGTTCTCTCCCCAGCTCTGGGAGGGGAGGGGGCTCTAGTGGGTCAGAGCAGGGGGGGGCTGGGAGCCAGGACTCCTGGGTTCTCCCCCCAGCTCTGGGAGGGGAGTGGGGGTCGAATGGTTAGAGCAGGGGGGGTAGGGCATATTTCTGAGACCATCCAGAAGAAAGTTAATGGGGATTGAAACTTTCCAGAGTCATGGACATCAGCAGCCCCCTGACGACGGGGGAAAACGGGGCGACAGTAACTGGATTTCTGGCCTTTTCCTCTGCAGCAGCCTGGGCCGGGGCAGGAGACAGGAACCCAGGCTAGATGGGCAGCAGGATTCGTTTATCCCAGGGCTGGTCGAGCAGGGGGCTGCGGGTCGGGAGTGAGGGGCATCCGCAGAGCTCTGGGGTGGGTGCCCCTCACTCCTGACCCGCAGCCCCCTGCTCTTGCCCATGCTGGGTGTGGTGTGGAAGTGGGGGGGCCCGGCCTCTCTCCGGTTCCCGGAGGTCCCCGGAAGCTGCGGGGAGGGGGAGGGGGACGGGGACGGGGTGGATGGAACCAGAGAATGTGCCGGAGCCGGCAGGCGTCTCTATCACCGATCACTTGGCAACGGCGGTAAAAATAGCCCAGGACTCGGAGGAATCCAGCGCCCCCAAGACTAGCTCTGCTGAGCCACGTGGCTCCAGGCGCCCCAGACCTAACCTGGGGGCAGGGGGCTCGGCGGGGGGGCGCTCTCCCCTGGCAGGCAGGGCCGGGCGCTGGGGGGGCGGGGGGGCTCGGCGGGGGGCGCTCTCCCCTGGCAGGCAGGGCCGGGCGCTCGGGGGCGGGCGAGGGGCTCGGCGGGGGGCACTCTCCCCTGGCAGGCAGGGCCGGGCGCTGGGGGGCGGGCGAGGGGCTCGGCGGGGGGGCGCTCTCCCCTGGCAGGCAGGGCCGGGCGCTGGGGGGCGGGCGAGGGGCTCGGCGGGGGGCGCTCTCCCCTGGCAGGCAGGGCCGGGCGCTGGGGGGCGGGCGAGGGGCTCGGCGGGGGGCGCTCTCCCCTGGCAGGCAGGGCCGGGCGCTGGGGGGCGGGCGAGGGGCTCGGCGGGGGGCGCTCTCCCCTGGCAGGCAGGGCCGGGCGCTGGGGGGCGGGCGAGGGGCTCGGCGGGGGGCGCTCTCCCCATGTCCACTTCCATTGTGGGTGGGTGAAGGTGCCATTTGGTTGGGTGGATGGGTTGGTGGGTGGGTGAAGGTGTTGTTGGGCTGGGTGGATGGGTTGGTGGGTGGGTGAAGGTGTTGTTGGGTAGGAGGATGGGTCCGTGGGTGGGTGAAGGTGTTGTTGGGCTGGGTGGATGGGTTGGTGGGTGGGTGAAGGTGTTGTTGGGCTGGGTGGATGGGTTGGTGGGTGGGTGAAGGTGTTGTTGGGTAGGAGGATGGGTCCGTGGGTGGGTGAAGGTGTTGTTGGGCTGGGTGGATGGGTTGGTGGGTGGGTGAAGGTGTTGTTGGGTAGGAGGATGGGTCCGTGGGTGGGTGAAGGTGTTGGGTGGATGGGTTGGTGGGTGGGTGAAGGTGCTGTGGGTTGGGTGGATGGGTTGGTGGGTGGATGAAGGTGCTGTTGGGTTGGGTGGATGGTTTGGTGGGTGGGTGAAGGTGCTATTGGGTTGGGTGGATGGTTTGGTGGGTGGGTGAAGGCGCTGTTGGGTTGGGTGGATGGTTTGGTGGGTGCATGAAGGTGTTGTTGGGTTGGAAGGATGGGTTGGTGGGTGGGTGAAGGTGCTATTGGGTTGGAAGGATGGGTTGGTGGGTGGGTGAAGGTGCTATTGGGTTGGGTGGATGGGTTGGTGGGTGGGGGAAGGTGCTGTTGGGTTGGGTGGATGGTTTGGTGGGTGGGTGAAGGCGCTATTGGATTGGGTGGATGGTTTGGTGGGTGGGTGAAGGCGCTGTTGGGTTGGGTGGATGGTTTGGTGGGTGGGTGAAGGTGTTGTTGGGTTGGAAGGATGGATTGGTGGGTGGGTGAAGGTGCTATTGGGTTGGAAGGATGGGTTGGTGGGTGGGTGAAGGTGCTATTGGGTTGGGTGGATGGGTTGGTGGGTGGGGGAAGGTGCTGTTGGGTTGGGTGGATGGGTTGGTGGGTGGGTGAAGGCGCTGTTGGGTTGGGTGGATGGGTCGGTGGGTGGGTGAAGGTGTTGTTGGGTTGGGTGGATGGGTCGGTGGGTGGGTGAAGGTGCTATTGGTTTGGGTGGATGGGTTGGTGGGTGGGTGAAGGTGCTGTTGGGTTGGAAGGATGGGTTGGTGGGTGGGTGAAGGTGCTGTTGGGTTGGAAGGATGGGTTGGTGGGTGGGTGAAGGTGCTATTGGTTTGGGTGGATGGGTTGGTGGGTGGGTGAAGGTGCTGTTGGGTTGGGTGGATGGTTTGGTGGGTGGGTGAAGGCGCTGTTGGGTTGGGTGGATGGTTTGGTGGGTGGGTGAAGGTGTTGTTGGGTTGGGTGGATGGGTTGGTGGGTGGGTGAAGATGTTGTTGGGTGGATGGGTCGGTGGGTGGGTGAAGGTGCTATTGGGTTGGGTGGATGGTTTGGTGGGTGGGTGAAGGTGCTGTTGGGTGGATGGGTTGGTGGGTGGATGAAGGTGCTGTTGGGTTGGGTGGATGGTTTGGTGGGTGGGTGAAGGTGCTGTTGGGTTGGAAGGATGGGTTGGTGGGTGGGTGAAGGTGCTGTTGGGTTGGAAGGATGGGTTGGTGGGTGGGTGAAGGTGCTATTGGTTTGGGTGGATGGGTTGGTGGGTGGGTGAAGGTGCTGTTGGGTTGGGTGGATGGTTTGGTGGGTGGGTGAAGGCGCTGTTGGGTTGGGTGGATGGTTTGGTGGGTGGGTGAAGGTGTTGTTGGGTTGGGTGGATGAGTTGGTGGGTGGGTGAAGGTGCTGTTGGGTTGGGTGGATGGGTTGGTGGGTGGGTGAAGATGTTGTTGGGTGGATGGGTCGGTGGGTGGGTGAAGGTGCTATTGGGTTGGGTGGATGGTTTGGTGGGTGGGTGAAGGTGCTGTTGGGTGGATGGGTTGGTGGGTGGATGAAGGTGCTTTTGGGTTGGGTGGATGGGTTGGTGGGTGGGTGAAGGTACTGTTGGGTTGGGTGGATGGGTTGGTGGGTGGATGAAGGTGCTGTGGGTTGGGTGGATGGGTTGGTGGGTGGGTGAAGGTGCTGTTGGGTAGGAGGATGGGTTGGTGGGTGGGTGAAGGTGTTGTTGGGTGGATGGGTTGGTGGGTGGGTGAAGGTGCTGTTGGGTGGATGGGTTGGTGGCTGGATGAAGGTGCTGTTGGGTTGGGTGGATGGGTTGGTGGGTGGGTGAAGGTGCTGTTGGGTTGGGTGGATGGGTCGGTGGGTGGGTGAAGGTGCTGTTAGGTT
This sequence comes from Actinemys pallida, assembly GCA_023634205.1. Lineage (NCBI taxonomy): Eukaryota > Metazoa > Chordata > Testudines > Emydidae > Actinemys > Actinemys pallida. Next base: position 2,590,163 of record JALMGD010000033.1, read on the forward strand.
GGGTGGATGGGTTGGTGGGTGGGTGAAGGTGCTGTTGGGAGGATGGGTGGGTGGGTGGGTGAAGGTGCTGTTGGGTTGGGTGGATGGTTTGGTGAGTGGGTGAAGGTGCTGTTGGGTGGATGGGTTGGTGGGTGGGTGAAGGTGCTGTGGGTTGGCTGGATGGGTTGGTGGGTGGGTGAAGGTGCTGTTGGGTTGGGTGGATGGGTCGGTGGGTGGGTGAAGGTGCTGTTGGGATTGGTGGGTGGGTCGTTGTGTGGGTGAAGGTGTTGTTGGGTTTGGTGGATGGGTTGGTGGGGGGGGTGAAGGTGCTGTTGGGTTGGGTGGATGGGTCGGTGGGTGGGTGAAGGTGCTGTTAGGTTGGTTGGATGGGTTGGTGGGTGGGTGAAGGTGCTGTTGGGAGGATGGGTGAGTGGGTGGGTGAAGGTGCTGTTGGGTGGATGGGTTGGTGGGTGGGTGAAGGTGCAGTTGGGTAGGAGGATGGGTTGTTGGGTGGGTGAAGGTGTTGTTGGGTGGATGGGTTGGTGGGTGGATGAAGGTGCTGTTGGGTTGGGTGGATGGGTTGGTGGGTGGGTGAAGGTGTTGTTGGGTGGATGGGTTGGTGGGTGGGTGAAGGTGCTGTTGGGTGGATGGGTTGGTGGCTGGATGAAGGTACTGTTGGGTTGGGTGGATGGGTTGGTGGGTGGATGAAGGTGCTGTTGGGTTGGGTGGATGGGTTGGTGAGTGGGTGAAGGTGCTATTGGGTTGGGTGGATGGTTTAGTGAGTGGGTGAAGGTGCTGTTGGGTGGATGGGTTGGTGGGTGCGTGAAGGTGCTGTGGGTTGGCTGGATGGGTTGGTGGGTGGGTGAAGGTGCTGTTGGGTAGGAGGATGGGTTGGTGGGTGGGTGAAGGTGTTGTTGCGTGGATGGGTTGGTGGGTGGGTGAAGGTGCTGTTGGGAGGATGGGTGGGTGGGTGGGTGAAGGTGTTGTTGGGTCGTTGGGTCGGTGGGTGGATGAAGGTGTTGTTGGGTTGGGTGGATGTGTTGGTGGGTGAGTGAAGGTGCTGTTGGGTTGGGTGAATGGGTCGGTGGGTGGGTGAAGGTGCTGTTGGGTTGGGTGGATGGGTTGGTGGGTGGGGGAAGGTGTTGTTGGGTGGATGGGTTGGTGGGTGGGTGAAGGTGCTCTTGGGTTGGGAGGATGGGTCGGTGTGTGGGTGAAGGTGCTGTTGGGTTGTGTGGATGGGTTGGTGAGTGGGGGAAGGTGTTGTTGGGTTGGGAGGATGGGTCGGTGGGTGGGTGAAGGTGCTGTTGGGTGGATGGGTCGGTGGGTGGGTGAAGGTGCTATTGGGTTGGGTGGATGGTTTGGTGGGTGGGTGAAGGTGCTATTCGGTTGGGTGGATGGTTTGGTGGGTGGATGAAAGTGCTGTTGGGTTGGGTGGATGGTTTGGTGGGTGGGTGAAGGTGCTATTGGTTTGGGTGCATGGTTTGGTGGGTGGATGAAGGTGCTGTTGGGTGGATGGGTGAAGGTGATGCTGTTGGGTGGGGGGCTGTTGGGTGGGAGCTGGATGCGGTGCCGCTGGGTGGGTGGATACTCATGGGGATGGTGGACAGACGTGGGTACTAGAGGGGGCTTCCCCCAATTCTGACACACACCATGACACTCCTCTCCATGTGACTCCCCCAGGTGCCCCCAGAGCGGTGGGGGGCAAGCTGCTGCCAGGCTCTGACCAGGATCCCCCCATACTGACCGGCCCAGCCTTGTCCATGGATTGGCCCCTTGGCCGCGCTCTGCCCGCCGGCCACGGCTGCTAGGGGGGACCCCGCTTCGGAGGATGGAGACGCTGGCACAGAGCAGGCGCTGACCGGTGAGTGAGGGAGGGGGTGTGACTGCTGGGGGACAGCACCCCCTGCCCAGCCCCCCGCCCTGCCCCCCGCAACCTCCCACTGCCCGGCCATGACTACCAGGGTAGAGAGAGCGCCCCCTGCCCTGCCCCCCGTCCTGCCCCCCGCAGCAGAGCGCCCCCTAGTGCTGGCACACTCTCCTCCCTCACTCCTTCCTCTGCTCCTGTGCAGGCTTCCCCGTCCGCCTCTCCCGCCGCCCCAGTGCCAGGCCCAGCTCCCGCCCGCCGCCATGGGCGACCTGGCGAACAGCGCGGTGGATTTCTACCCCAAAAGCCAGCGGCGGGAGCTGAACCATGCGGGCGGCCTGGGCTGCACCCTGCCCGAGCTGCGGGGCCTCATGGAGCTGCGCGGGGCTGAGGCCTTGCAGAAGATCCAGGATGGCTACAGCGACATCAGCGGGCTCTGCCGCCGGCTCAAGACCTCCCCGACTGAAGGTACCGGCTCCTCCGTCCATGGCGCGTGTTGGGGGGAGAACCCAGGAGTCCGGGCTCCCAGCCCCCCTGCTCTAACCACCAGCCCCCACTCACGTCCCAGAGCCTGGGAGAGAACCCAGGAGTCTTAGCTCCCAGCCCCCCCCCCCCTGCTCTAGCCACCAGCCCCACTCCCGTCCCAGAGCCGGGGAGAGAACCCAGGAGTCCGGGCTCCCAGCCCCCCCGCTCTAACCCACCAGCCCCCACTCCCCTCCCAGAGCCAGGGAGAGAACCCAGGAGTCCGGGCTCTCAGCCCCCCTGCTTTAACCCACCAGCCCCCACTCCCCTCCCAGCGCCAGGGAGAGGACCCAGGCGTCCTGACATTGGGTCTTCTTCAAAGGGTTAATATTTGGCATCCCAGGTGTTTTATCCGGGGACCCCTGGCTGAGACACGCCCCCTGGGGGGGTGGAGCTGGGAGCCCGGACTCCTGGGTTCTCTCCCCTTTCTAATGAGGCTTCTTTAAGGTTCCGCAGGTGGCTCCAGCCCTTGGAGAAGTGTGGAGGAGGGGACGGGGTCGGAGACGGAGCGCGGGGGGCTGGCCCGGGCGGGCGGGGAAGGAGCCGGGGGGGGCTGGCCCTGGGGGGTGCGGAGCTGGGCGGGGACGGAGCCGGGGGGGGCGGAGCTGGGCGGGGGGGGGGGGCGGAGCTGGGCGGGGGGGGGGGGGCGGAGCCGGCCCTGGGGGGGCGGGGACGGAGCCGGGGGGACGGAGCTGGCCCGGCGGGGGGGGTCTCTCCGAGCAGAGCTGCAGCGTCGGCTCCTGCGGCGGGTTCCCCTTGACTCGCCCTTCGGGCTGCGGCAGCGACTTGCCGGGCTGGGGACCCCCCCGCACAGAGCAGAGAGATCTCCCCCAGCCCCCCCCTGCCCCCCGGGTGCCCCCAGCCCCCCGAGCCTGGTCCCGCCTGCCAGGGGGGAGCGCCCCGCCACCCAGCCCCCCACGCCACTCCCTGCCCCACGGTGCCCCCAGCCCCCCGAGCCTGGTCCCCACCTGCCAGGGGAGAGCGCCCCCTACCCAGCCCCCCACCCCACTCCCTGCCCCACGGTGCCCCCAGCCCCCTGCCCCCCCCGAGCCTGGTCCCGCCTGCCAGGGGGGAGCGCCCCCCACCCAGCCCCCTGCCCCACTCCGTGCCCCCCGGTGCCCCCAGCCCCCTGCCCCCCCGAGCCTGGTCCCGCCTGCCAGGGGGGAGCGCCCCCCCACCCAGCCCCCCGCCCCACTCCCTGCCCCACGGTGCCCCCAGCCCCCCCGAGCCTGGTCCCACCTGCCAGGGGAGAGCGCCCCCTACCCAGCCCCCCACCCCACTCCCTGCCCCACGGTGCCCCCAGCCCCCTGCCCCCCCGAGCCTGGTCCCGCCTGCCAGGGGGGAGCGCCCCCCACCCAGCCCCCTGCCCCACTCCGTGCCCCCCGGTGCCCCCAGCCCCCTGCCCCCCCGAGCCTGGTCCCGCCTGCCAGGGGGGAGCGCCCCCCACCCAGCCCCCCGCCCCACTCCCTGCCCCACGGTGCCCCCAGCCCCCCAAGCCTCGTCCCGCCTGCCAGGGGGGAGCGCCCCCCCCACTCAGCCCCCCACCCCACTCCCTGCCCCACGGTGCCCCCAGCCCCCCGAGCCTGGTCCCGCCTGCCAGGGGGGAGCGCCCCCCACCCAGCCCCCCCGCCCCACTCCCTGCCCCACGGTGCCCCCAGCCCCCCGAGCCTGGTCCCGCCTGCCAGGGGGGAGCGCCCCCCACCCAGCCCCCCGCCCCACTCCCTGCCCCACGGTGCCCCCAGCCCCCCGAGCCTGGTCCCGCCTGCCAGGGGGGAGCGCCCCCCACCCAGCCCCCCGCCCCACTCCCTGCCCCACGGTGCCCCCAGCCCCCCGAGCCTGGTCCCGCCTGCCAGGGGGGAGCGCCCCCTCCAGGACATAACTGCAACCACCTAACAGGCGTCGGGGGCTGCAGCTCCCGGGGAACGAGCAGAACCAAACTGCTGCTGGTCTTCGGTTCAGGGTGAATTTCCTGGGACCAGAGCGAAGGATGCGAGACAGGACGCCTGGGTTCTCTGCCCGGCTCCGGGAGGGGGGGCTGGGAGCCGGGACTCCTGGGTTCGCTCTGTGACATCTGTGCAGCCCAGCGCCCCTGTGTGGTTCATTCATTTCAAAGGGGGGCGGGGGCCCAGCTGCCCAGGACAGGATCCGACCCCCTGGGCGATCAAAGGCCCCCGGGTGGCCCTGCCCCCCCTCACCCGCTCTCACCTGCCAGCTCGTTAAATATTTAAAATGTCACCAGTCCCAGGGAGCAGCCGCAGCCCAGGGACCATCGGCAAATTCTCCACCGCACTGACCTGGCTCTGGAACCCGCAGCGAAATACACCAGAGTCCTGGCTCCCAGCCCCCCTGCTCTAACCACTAGCCCCCGCTCCCCTCCCAGAGCCGGGGAGAGAACCCAGGAGTCCTGGCTCCCAGCCCCCCCCGCTGTACCCCACCAGCCCCCCTCCCCTCCCAGAGCCGAGGAGAGAACCCAGGAGTCCTGGCTCCCAGCCCGCCCTGCTCTAACCCACCAGTCCCCACTCCCCTCCCAGAACCGAGGAGAGAACCCAGGAGTCCTGGCTCCTAGCCCCCCCTGCTCTAACCACTAGCCCCCGCTTCCCTCCCAGAACCGAGGAGAGAACCCAGGCATCTGGGCTCCACCTTCATCCTCCCTCTCTCTGCCCCTGCTCAGGCCTGTCGGACAATGCGGCCGACCTGGAGAAGCGGCGGCAGATCTACGGCCAGAACTTCATCCCGCCCAAGCAGCCCAAGACCTTCCTGCAGCTGGTGTGGGAGGCTCTGCAGGATGTGACCCTGATCATCCTGGAGATCGCAGCCATCATCTCCCTGGGGCTGTCCTTCTACGCCCCACCGGGAGAGGAGACCGAAGGTCAGTCCTTGCCTGGGGGGCTCCCAAAGCCTGGGGCGTCCGTCCCCCCCCCTGAGATGGGGCGGGGCCGTCTCCGTGGGGCCAGATCCCAGGGTCAGCAGCTCGGTGTGGGGAAGGAAGGAGGCGGGCGGGGGGCGTTTTCCACACCTGGGAGGTAGCTCAGGTGTGGTTGGGTCACGGGGCTGCAAGGCGGGATGAGGGAGACATGACCGTTCCTCCGCTGCTCCGTCCATCTGTCTGGTACGCCTCCATCCGTCCATGCACTGACCTGTCCGTCCACCCGCTGCTCCGTCCGTCTGGTACGCCTCCATCCGTCCATCCACTGACCTGTCCGTCCACCCACTGCTCCGTCCATCCATCCACCTGCTGACCCATCCATCCGTCCGTCTGGTACGCCTCCATCCGTCCATGCACTGACCTGTCCGTCCACCCGCTGCTCCGTCCGTCTGGTACGCCTCCATCCGTCCATCCACTGACCTGTCCGTCCACCCACTGCTCCGTCCATCCATCCATCCGCTGACCAATCCATCCGTCCGTCTGGTACGCCTCCATCCGTCCATCCACTGACCTACCCATCCACCTGCTGCTCCGTCCATCCATCCACCCGCTGCTCCGTCCATCTGTCTGGTACGCCTCCATCCGTCCATCCACTGACCTGTCCGTCCACCCGCTGCTCCGTCCATCCATCCACCCGCTGCTCCGTCCTTCCGTCTGGTACGCCTCCATCCGTCCATCCACTGACCTGTCCGTCCATCCGCTGCTCCGTCCATCCATCCACCCGCTGCTCCGTCCGTCCGTCTGGTACGCCTCCATCCGTCCATGCACTGACCTGTCCGTCCACCCGCTACTCCGTCCATCCATCCACCCGCTGACCCATCCATCCGTCCGTCTGGTACGCCTCCATCCATCCATCCACTGACCTGTCCGTCCACCCGCTGCTCCATCAATCCATCCACCCGCTGACCCATCCATCCGTCCGTCTGGTACGCCTCCATCCGTCCATCCACTGACCTGTCCGTCCACCTGCTGCTCCGTCCATCCATCCACCCGCTGCTTCGTCCATCCGTCTGGTACGCCTCCATCCGTCCATGCACTGACCTGTCCGTCCACCCGCTGCTCCGTCCATCCATCCACCCGCTGCTCCGTCCATCTGTCTGGTACGCCTCCATCCATCCATGCACTGACCTGTCCGTCCACCCGCTGCTCCGTCCGTCTGGTACACCTCCATCCGTCCATCCACTGACCTGTCCGTCCACCCACTGCTCCGTCCATCCATCCACCCGCTGACCCATCCATCCGTCCGTCTGGTACGCCTCCATCCGTCCATCCACTGACCTACCCATCCACCTGCTGCTCCGTCCATCCATCCACCCGCTGCTCCGTCCATCTGTCTGGTACGCCTCCATCCGTCCATCCACTGACCTGTCCGTCCACCCGCTGCTCCGTCCATCCATCCACCCGCTGCTCCGTCCTTCCGTCTGGTACGCCTCCATCCGTCCATCCACTGACCTGTCCGTCCACCCGCTGCTCCGTCCATCCATCCACCCGCTGCTCCGTCCGTCCGTCTGGTACGCCTCCATCCGTCCATGCACTGACCTGTCCGTCCACCCGCTACTCCGTCCATCCATCCACCCGCTGACCCATCCATCCATCCGTCCCTCTGGTACGCCTCCATCCATCCATCCACTGACCTGTCCGTCCAACCGCTGCTCCATCAATCCATCCACCCGCTGACCCATCCATCCGTCCGTCTGGTACGCCTCCATCCGTCCATCCACTGACCTACCCGTCCACCCGCTGCTCCGTCCATCCATCCACCCGCTGCTCCGTCCGTCCGTCTGGTACGCCTCCATCCGTCCATCCACTGACCTGTCCGTCCACCCGCTGCTCCGTCCATCCATCCACCCGCTGACCCGTCCATCCGCTATGCCTCTATCCATCCATCCGCTGATCCGTCCATCCACCCATCTGCTGACCCATTCATACATCCGTCTGCTGCTACTCCCTTGTCCACCCACTGCTCTATCCGTCCGTCCACCCGCTGCTCCGGCCATCCATCCACCCGCTGCTCCATCCGTCCACCCGCTGACCCATCCATCCGTCCTTCTGGTACGCCTCCATCCGTCCATCCACTGACCTACCCATCCACCTGCTGGTCTGTCCATCCGTCCATCCATCCACCCGCTGGTCCGTTCGTCCATCAACCCGCTGACCTATCCATCCGTCCATCTGGTACTCCTCATCCGTCCATCCACTGACCTACCTGTCCACCCACTGGTCCGTCCATCCACCCGCCGGTCCGTCCGTCCACTACGCCTCCATCCATCCATCCTCTGATCCATCCGTCCATCCATCTGCTGACCCATTCATCCATCTGTCTGCTGCTACTCCCTTGTCCACCCGCTGCTCCATCTGTCCGTCCACCTGCTGGTCCGTCCATCCGCTACGCCTCCATCCATCCATCTGCTACTCCATCCATCCATCCATCCATCCACTGACCCATTCATCCATCCATATGATCACTAATCCATCCGTCCGTCCATCCATCCACTGATCCGTCCATCCATCCATCTGCTACTCTGTCCATCCATCCATCCATCCACTGACCCATTCATCCATCCATATGGTCACTAATCCGTCCGTCCGTCCATCCATCCACTGATCCATCCATCCATCCATCTGCTACTCCATCCATCCGTCCATCCACCCGCTGATCCATCCGTCTGTCCACTGACCCATCTATCCGTCTTTCTGCTACTCCTCTATCCATCCCTCCATCCATCCAACTGCTTCTCGTCCATCCACTGACCCGCCCGTCCATCCATCCGCTGACCCATCGGTCCATCTGCTACTCCTCCATCCATCTTGTTGGCCACTGATCCATCTGGCCGGCCATCTGCTGACCCATCCATCTATCCGTCTGCTCCTCCATCAATTAGTGCATCCGTTCATCTGCTGATCCATCCATCCGGCTGCTGATCTGCTTGTCCATTCGGCTGCTGACCTGTTCATCCAACCGCTTCACCATCTGCTCCATCCATCCGTCCGTCCGTCTACTGACCCACCTGTCCGTCTGCTGATCCATCCGTCCATCCAACCACTGATCCATCCATCCGTCCGTCTGTCCACTGACCCACCCATCCATCCACTGACCCATCCATCCGTCCATCCACTGGCCTACCCGTCCATCCGCTGATCCATTCGTCCATCCAACCACTGACCCATCCATCCATCTGTCCGTCCATCCACTGACCGATCCATCCATCCACTGATCCATCCGTCCATCCATCCATCCACTGACCCATCCATCCGTCCATCCACTGGCCTACCCATCCGTCCGCTGATCCATCTATCCATCCATCCATCCAACCACTGACCCATCCATCCGTCCATCCACTGACCCACCCATCCGTCCACTGATCCATCCGTCCATCCAACCACTGACCCATCCATCTCTCTGTCCATCCACTGACCCATCCATCCATCCGTCCACTGACCTACCCGTCTATCCACTGATCCATCCATCCATTCAACCACTGACCCATCCATGCGTCCATCCACTGACCCAACCGTCCGTCCGTTGATGCATCCATCCATCCAACCACTGACCCATCCATCCATGTTATATATGTTGTTATATATGATGTTATATATGCCATCATGTGCCAGCAATGCCACTCTGCTATGTACATTGGCCAAACTGGACAGTCACTACGCAAGAGGATAAATGGACACAAGTCAGATATCAGGAATGGCAATATACAAAAACCTGTAGGAGAACACTTCAACCTCCCTGGCCACACAATAGCAGATGTAAAGGTAGCCATCTTACAGCAAAAAAACTTCAGGACCAGACTCCAAAGAGAAACTGCTGAGCTCCAGTTCATTTGCAAATTTGACACCATCAGATCAGGATTAAACAAAGACTGTGAATGGCTATCCAACTACAGAAGCAGTTTCTCCTCCCTTGGTGTTCACACCTCAACTGCTAGCAGAGCACCTCACCCTCCCTGACTGAACTAACCTCGTTATCTCCATACTGATTTATACCTGCCTCTGGAGATTTCCATTACTTGCATCTGAAGAAGTGAGGTTCTGACCCACGAAAGCTTATGCTCCCAATACTTCTGTTAGTCTTAAATGTGCCACAGGACCCTCTGTTGCTTTATCCATCCATCTGTCCATCCATCCACTAACCCATCCCCCCATCCATCCGCTGATCCATCCGTCTGTCCACTGACCCACCCGTCCATCCGCTGAGCTATCCATCCATCCAACCACTGACCCATCCATCCATCCGTCCATCCACTGACCCACCCGTCCGTCCGTTGATCCATCCATCCATCCATCCAACCACTGACCTACCTGTCCGTCTGCTGATCCATCCGTCCATCCAACCACTGACCCATCCATCCGTCCGGCCAGCGGTCCGCCCACCTATCCGGCCACCCATCCATCCCCTGCCCCGTCCCTGTGCTCATCCATCAGCCCACCCACGCCCTGACACATTTCCCCCACTGCAGACCCTTCCCACCCCTGGCTGGGGGCTCCCCACCCTAATGCCACCTGGCCTGTGGGGGGAGGGGAGCAGGACCATGTGGGGGGACTTCCTCCTCCATTGTCCCTGTCTGTCAGCCTCAATGCATGTTCCCTTTCCTTGGCTCTGGCCTGACCTCCAACTCCTCCTTCCTGTCCCATTCCCTCTCTCTCTCCTTCTGCTCCGCCCTGGTCCTGCCCCGTGGTGTGGCGCAGCCTGTGGGAATCTGGCCGCGGGGGCGGAGGACGAGGGCGAGTCGGAGGCTGGCTGGATCGAGGGGGCGGCCATCCTGCTCTCCGTCATCTGCGTGGTGCTGGTCACGGCCTTCAACGACTGGAGCAAGGAGAAGCAGTTCCGGGGGCTGCAGAGCCGCATCGAGCAGGAGCAGAAATTCGCCGTCGTCCGCAACGGGCAGCAGATCCAGATCCCCGTGGCCGAGCTGGTGGTGGGAGACATCGCCCAGATCAAATACGGTGAGTGCGCCCCGATGCCGGGCTCGGGGGGTGATCCAGGGCAGCCCAGAGGCCAGGGCAGCGGGACTTGCAGGGAGGGGGTGATCCCAACACCGTGGCAGAGGGGCTCGTGGGACTGATCTGGGAAGGGATAGATTGGCATGTGGCTCTGATCCCAGGTGGCATGTGTGTACCATCGGGGGCAGAGGGGTATGCAGGTCCCATCTGGGGGGCAGAGGGACTCATGGGTCAAGATCCACAATGACTGGGCCGAGGCACAGGGGGTCTGATCTTGGGGCGGCCCGATGCTGGGGCAGATGGGCATTGTCACGGAGTGTGAGGGGACACCAGGCCCTGCACCTCCGGCTTCCTGCGATTCCCCGCAACTCTCAGCCAGCCAGTAAAGCAGCAGGTTTATTTAGACGACAGGAATACAGTCCAAGACAGGTCTTGCAGGCACAGACAACAGGACCCCCCCCAATTAGGTCCACAGCCCCATTGGGGGATCAGAGCCCTGTCTGGGCTCCCCTCCAGTCCACCAGCCACCTCCTGAAAACCTAACTCCCTCCAGCGGTCTCTCACCCACCCTCCCCCGGCTCCTCCCCCAGCCTTTGTCTGGTTTCCTGGGCAAAGGTGTCACCTGGCCCCAGCCCCCTCCTGGGTTCTCACGTTACCTGCTCAGGTATCTTCCCTCCAGGCCCGTCTCCCATCCCCCAATGCAGCCCCCCAGCCAACCCGCCCTGCAACCTTCCCCGGCCCACACTCCCCACTCAGCATTCAACCACCACACTGAGAACAGGCCCAGTTCGCCACAGGCATGTTGGTGTGATCTGAGAAGGGCTTGTGGGGCATGTGAGTGCCATCTGGGCTATGCAGGTCCCATGTGGGGGGCAGATCCAGGGAGGCCCGACACCAGGGCAGAGGGACACACAGGTCTCATGTGGGCCATTTTCTCCCCTTTGCCAGGCGACCTGCTCCCTGCTGACGGGGTTCTGATCCAGGGGAACGACCTGAAGATTGACGAGAGCTCCCTGACCGGGGAATCAGACCATGTGCGGAAATCCGTGGAGAAAGATCCCATGCTGCTCTCAGGTGTGTGTGTGTGTATGTGTGTGTGTGTGTGGGGAGGGAATTAGGTCAGCCTAAGTGCTGGCCCTAGGGGGCGCTGTGCTAGGGGGCAGGGGCTCAGTGGGGGGCGCTCTCCCCTGGCAGTCCATGCCGGGTGCTAGGGGGCGCTGTGCTAGGGGCAGGGGCTCAGTGGGGGGCGCTCTCCCCTGGCAGTCCATGCCGGGTGCTAGGGGGCGCTGTGCTGTGGGGTGGGGGGCTCAGTGGGGGGCGGTCTCCCCCAGCCGTCCATGCCGGGTGCTAGGGGGTGCTGTGCTGTGGGGTGGGGGGCTCAGTGGGGGGCGCTCTCCCCTGTCAGTCCATGCCGGGTGCTAGGGGGCGCTGTGCTGTGGGGTGGGGGGCTCAGTGGGGGGCGCTCTCCCCTGTCAGTCCATGCCGGGTGCTAGGGGGTGCTGTGCTGTGGGGTGGGGGGCTCAGTGGGGGGCGCTCTCCCCTGTCAGTCCATGCCGGGTGCTAGGGGGTGCTGTGCTGTGGGGTGGGGGGCTCAGTGGGGGGCGGTCTCCCCCAGCCGTCCATGCCGGGTGCTAGGGGGCGCTGTGCTGTGGGGTGGGGGGCTCAGTGGGGGGCGCTCTCCCCTGTCAGTCCATGCCGGGTGCTAGGGGGTGCTGTGCTGTGGGGTGGGGGGCTCAGTGGGGGGCGCTCTCCCCTGGCAGTCCATGCCGGGTGCTAGGGGGCGCTGTGCTGTGGGGTGGGGGGCTCAGTGGGGGGCGCTCTCCCCTGCAGTCCATGCCGGGTGCTAGGGGGCGCTGTGCTGGGGGCAGGGGCTCAGTGGGGGGCGCTCTCCCCTGCAGTCCATGCCGGGTGCTAGGGGGCGCTGTGCTGTGGGGTGGGGGGCTCAGTGGGGGGCGGTCTCCCCTGCAGTCCATGCTGGGTGCTAGGGGGCGCTGTGCTGTGGGGTGGGGGGCTCAGTGGGGGGCGCTCTCCCCTGTCAGTCCATGCCGGGTGCTAGGGGGCGCTGTGCTAGGGGGCAGGGGCTCAGTGGGGGGCGCTCTCCCCTGTCAGTCCATGCCGGGTGCTAGGGGGCGCTGTGCTAGGGGGCAGGGGCTCAGTGGGGGGCGCTCTCCCCTGCAGTCCATGCCGGGTGCTAGGGGGCGCTGTGCTGTGGGGTGGGGGGCTCAGTGGGGGGCGCTCTCCCCTGTCAGTCCATGCCGGGTGCTAGGGGGCGCTGTGCTAGGGGGCAGGGGCTCAGTGGGGGGCGCTCTCCCCTGCAGTCCATGCCGGGTGCTAGGGGGCGCTGTGCTGTGGGGTGGGGGGCTCAGTGGGGGGCGCTCTCCCCTGGCAGTCCATGCCGGGTGCTAGGGGGCGCTGTGCTGTGGGGTGGGGGGCTCAGTGGGGGGCGCTCTCCCCTGCAGTCCATGCCGGGTGCTAGGGGGCGCTGTGCTGTGGGGTGGGGGGCTCAGTGGGGGGCGCTCTCCCCTGTCAGTCCATGCCGGGTGCTAGGGGGCGCTGTGCTAGGGGGCAGGGGCTCAGTGGGGGGCGCTCTCCCCTGCAGTCCATGCCGGGTGCTAGGGGGCGCTGTGCTGTGGGGTGGGGGGCTCAGTGGGGGGCGCTCTCCCCTGGCAGTCCATGCCGGGTGCTAGGGGGCGCTGTGCTAGGGGGCAGGGGCTCAGTGGGGGGCGCTCTCCCCTGTCAGTCCATGCCGGGTGCTAGGGGGCGCTGTGCTGTGGGGTGGGGGGCTCAGTGGGGGGCGCTCTCCCCTGCAGTCCATGCCGGGTGCTAGGGGGCGCTGTGCTGTGGGGTGGGGGGCTCAGTGGGGGGCGCTCTCCCCTGTCAGTCCATGCCGGGTGCTAGGGGGCGCTGTGCTGGGGGGTGGGGGGCTCAGTGGGGGGCGCTCTCCCCTGTCAGTCCATGCCGGGTGCTAGGGGGCGCTGTGCTGGGGGCAGGGGCTCAGTGGGGGGCGCTCTCCCCTGCAGTCCATGCCGGGTGCTAGGGGGCGCTGTGCTGGGGGCAGCGGCTCAGTGGGGGGCGGTCTCCCCTGCAGTCCATGCCGGGTGCTAGGGGGCGCTGTGCTGTGGGGTGGGGGGCTCAGTGGGGGGCGCTCTCCCCTGCAGTCCATGCCGGGTGCTAGGGGGCGCTGTGCTGGGGGCAGGGGCTCAGTGGGGGGCGCTGACGGCCCAAGCACGCGTAGCCTCCTGTTCACTCTGCCTCTGCTTTCCCAGGCACCCACGTCATGGAAGGCTCGGGGCGGATGGTCGTCACGGCCGTCGGGGTGAACTCCCAGACTGGGATTATCTTCACCTTGCTGGGAGCCAGTGGGGAGGAAGAAGAGAAGAAGGACAAGAAAGGTGAGGGGCCTTTTTGGTTTCCTGGGGCTCGTTCTTGGTGTCCATTTTCATGTCCTCCTCCTGAGGTGGTTCTGCCAGCTCCTGTTTTGCTGTGGTCAAGGTCTCCACCATGTCATGCCTTGAGCGGGCTCCATCACCTCCCGATGGCACCTCGTTGCGTGTGGACTCAATGTTGCTCATGGAGACTCTGTGCCATCGTGTGTTGACATTGAGTCTTCACCATCCCACACTGACTCGATGAGTGTGGTGGGGCCAGCGGCGGCCCATGTTGACTCAAAGCCTTTTTCTTGGGCAGACCCCGTTCCCTCAGCTCCAGCCCATGCTGGCTTAGTGTCACGCCATTTTGACTCGATGGTGCTGGCCTTAGGCTCACTGGGTTTCATTGTCCGTTCAAGGTGCCACTTCTGGATGCCCTGACAGCAGTTAAATCCACAGTCCTAGCAATAGACTCCAACCCAACTGCAAACTCCACCCTACAACTGCACTAAAGAACCATCTGCCAAGAAAAGCTCTGCTAGTCTGACTCCCCCCCTTCCACTCCTCACAGTGGCCTCTGAATCCCAAGGATCAGGTGGTGAAGAGCTCTGACACAACACCCGTCCGTATTGACACACCCTCATGTATTGACTCCCTATCAGTTCATATTGACCATCCCAATCCCCGACTGATTCATCCCCATCCTATGTTCACTCCACATAATCAATGTGGATTTGCACGGCCCCACCGGAATTCTGTACTGACTGGAGGACGTGGTGCACCCAAACTGGGTGGACGCAACGCCATTGGGCACTGACCCAACACCGTCCCTAACCGACTTGTTCTCCATTGGTATTGACCCAGCGCCAATGGACTCATTCTCCAACCATATTGGCCCAGCGCCATTTGGAACGGACTCATTTCCCGTGTGTATTTACCCAACACCATCACCAGCCAACTCATTCTCCAACCGCACTGACCTGATGCCACCCCTCACAGTCATTCTCCATCTGTATTCATCCAACACAATTGCTGATGGACTCATCCTCCGTCCACACTGACCTGACGCCGCTTGGAACCGATTCACCCTCCATCCGTACTGACCTAACACCTTCACCAGCCAAGTCATTCCCCTTCTGTATTGACCCCGTACACTTGCTAATGGGCTCGCGCTCAATCCCTATGGACCCAACTGACTCATTCTGCATCGGTGTGGACCCCATGACATCCTCAACCAAGTCATTCTCCGTCTATTGACCCAGCATCATCACGGATGGACTCTCTCTGCATCCGTATTGACTGATTGCTAATTGACTCGTCCTCCATCTATATTGACCCATCCCTAACTGACTTGCTCTCCATCCATGCTGACCCAACGCTGATGGACTGATTCTTTCTCCGTACTGAGCCAGTTAGCCACAGCATGGGGTCAGCATGGCTGGAGAATGACCCATCGCCAATCAACTCCTTTCATGTCTGTATTGACCTAACCTCATCCCTAGCCAGCTCATTAGCTATCTTTATGGACCTGATGCTGCCCCATAGGAACTCATTACTCCATATTGCCTCCGCTTCAACAACGGTTGACTTCTTGTTGATCCACAGGGGCCACGCATCCTTGCTAAGTGACTCGCTGTCAACTTGCCTTGACTTGGCATTCTCGGGAGTCAACTCAGCCTTGCCAGTGACCGACGCCCATTCCCTATTGACTGGTCACTAACTATGTCCTATTGACTCCAGTTCATGTCCATGCTGAGTGCCGTCCTATGTTGACTGCCCGGCGTTGACTCCATAGATTCCTCTAGTGACCCGTTGTCCTCCTGGATCATCTCAGCGCAGTTGTATCTAATAAGCCTCCTCTTCATCGGACGCAGTGTTGCCTTCTGTTGGTTGGAGATCGGGGAGGTCACCCCAGGGTTCCAGCCAAGAGAATTCACGTGGAAATGGAACCCTGAGGCCATGGCAGTCAGGGCGTGACTCCAGTTTGACCCTGGAGTAGCTGAGATCGGAATCTGGTCCTGCCCCCATTGCAATCAGGGGTGACTCCAGATTGACCCTGGGGAAGCTAAAATCAGAATCCAGCCCTGCTCCCATTGTAATCTGGCATATTCTGAATTCTGTGTTTTACTTCAGCGCAGTATAATGGTTGGGGTGGGGTGAGGGGCTGGGATCCAGGACTCCTGGGTTCTCTCCTGGCTCTGGGAGGGGAGCGGGGTCTGGGGGATCAGAGCGGGGGGGGGGGAGCCAGGACTCCTGGGTTCTCTCCTGGCTCTGGGAGGGGGGGGGTCTGGTGGTTACAGTGATATAACATGGCACTCTCCCGTGCCCTCGTTTGGAAGGATGGGGCCCTGCTGAGATAAATACCAGCCTGGAGAAGTTGCAGATGCGTCTCCCTGGCACAGCAACCCTCAGACAATCCCGTAGACGGATGCAATCACACTCAGGTTTCCGGTGCTTTCTGCTGGAAGAGAGCAGCGTTTTAACGAGTATCTGCTGCCCCTGCAGGGCTGGGTTCTGAGCTCAGCTCCCCAGGAGCCAATCCGGAGTCACCCCAGATTGCAATGGGGGCAGGGCTGTGTTCTGAGCTCAGCTCCCCAGGGGCCAATCCGGAGTCACCCCTGATTGCAATGGGGGCAGGACTGGGTTCTGAGCTCAGCTCCCCCAGGGGCCAATCCGGAGTCACCCCAGATTGCAATGGGGGCAGGGCTGTGTTCTGAGCTCAGCTCCCCAGGGGCCAATCCGGAGTCACCCCTGATTGCAATGGGGGCAGGACTGGGTTCTGAGCTCAGCTCCCCAGGGGCCAATCCGGAGTCACCCCAGATTGCAATGGGGGCAGGGCTGGGTGCTGAGCTCAGTCCCCTGGTGTCAATCCAGAGTCACTCCTGATTACAGTGGGGGCAGAGCTGGGTCCTGATTTCCGCTTCCGTGGAGTCCTGCCAGAGATTCTGCCCCAGCACAGAGCAGGGACAGACGGACACCCAGAGCAGGGCTCATCCCCTCCAGCAGGGGCGGCAGGGACACCCCCTCCCCTGATACTCCCCAGGGAACCCTCAGTTCTAAGCGGCGCTGGGGGGGACCCTGCTATCTCCCCGAACTCAGAGCTCCAGCACTGCCTGTCCCTCCACACCTGCCCCCCTGCACAGACAGGAGTCCCCTCCCAGCCCTCCCCCAGCGCCGGCTCCCCGCGGGGCAGGCTGGGGGCTGCAGTGTCTCTGTGGCTCCATCATCTGTGTTGTCCTGTCCGTCTGTCTGGCCTCAAGTGTCCTGTCTCTGTCGTCCCTTCTTCTGTTGTAGGGAAGCCCCAGGACGGTGTGGTGGAGAATATTCAGAACAAAGGTAATGGGCCAGGGGGACCCGGGCCCAGCTGGGGTCTCGGGGGAGACGACTTGAATTGGGACACTTCGCATGTTCACGGTCTGGTGGTTAGAGCAGGGGGGCTGGGAGCCAGGACTCCTGGGTTCTCTCCCCAGCTCGGGGAGGGGAGTGGGGGCTGGTGGATTAGAGCAGGGAGGGCCGGGAGCCAGGACTCCTGGGTTCTCGCCCCCGCTCTGGGAGTGGGTGTGGTGAATCCCCCTCCTATCCCGCTTTGGTGGGGCATTGACCTGCTTCCCTCCCTGTGTCCGCACAGCCAAGAAGCAGGACGGCGCGGTGGCCATGGAGATGCAGCCGCTGAAGAGCGCCGAGGGTGGCGAGATGGAGGATCGGGAGAAGAAGAAAACCAGCACGCCCAAGAAAGAGAAATCCGTGCTGCAGGGCAAGCTCACCAAACTGGCTGTGCAGATTGGGAAAGCAGGTGTTGATCCCTTCCGTGCTGGGGCACTGGCTCCCTCCCGGCCCAGGGCGGGGACAGGCTGGCTCAGGGGGGCAGGGAATGGGGCCTGGGGCCTGTCCCCTCTAAGGGGAGCCAGCTGTGATCTGGGGCTGGACCCTCCCCCCCCCCCCCACTAACCCCTCTCCCCCAACCCCCGTGCAGGTCTGGTGATGTCGGCCATCACCGTGATCATCCTGGTACTGTACTTCGTGATCCAGACCTTCGTGTTGGACGGGCGGGTCTGGCTGGCCGAGTGCACCCCAGTCTACGTCCAGTACTTCGTCAAGTTCTTCATCATCGGCGTCACCGTGCTGGTGGTGGCCGTGCCCGAGGGGCTGCCCTTGGCCGTCACCATCTCCCTGGCCTACTCCGTCAAGGTGAGGGGGTGGGGGGCCGTGGCGCGGCCTCGTGGGCTTCTGTCTGTGCACCTGGGACTGCCGGCGTCTCGGGTGGCGCCCATGGATGGACTGGTGCCGCCACATTTGCTTGGGTCCATCCATAGATGGGCGCCGCCATGTTGGCTTATGTCCATCCGTCCGTCCGTCCGTCCGTCCAACCCTCCCTGGGCGCCGCCATGTTGGCTTGTGTCCATCTGTCCGTCCGTCCGTCCAACCCTCCCTGGGCGCCGCCATGTTGGCTTGTGTCCATCTGTCCATCCGTCCGTCCAACCCTCCCTGGGCGCCGCTGTGTTGGCTTGTGCCTGTCCACCTCATCCATCCATGGGCACCATTTTGGTTTTTTCTCATTGGTGCGGCCATAATGGTTTGTATCCATCCATTGTTGGGCACCACGTTGGCTCGCGTCCATCCACTGATGAACGTCAGTTGGGATCATACCCGTCCGTGCACTGGCGCGGCCCTGTTGGGCTGTGCCCGTCCATCCATGGGCATGGCCACTTGGTGCTGAAGGATGCAGCCACCAGATGTAGTGGGGCTGTTGTGGGGTGGCGGGACGCAGGAGCAGACAGAAACAAGGGGGCGTGGGGAGGGGAGCCCACAGAGCTCCAGGGGAGAGGGATCCGGCAGCGGGAGACGGTTGCCCCTATGGGTGTCGCCCGGGTCTGTCTCAGAACGCGCTGTGGGCAGACGGGTGTGGTCCGGCACCGGGAACACGGTACACGGTGACTACGTCCCGGGAGGGTGCCCCCTAGTGGGCACAGCTGGAACCGGCTCCCTCACCGCACAGGGCCCCCCGGTGTCTCCTGCTGGCTCCCGGCCTCGGGGTCAGATCTGAGGCTGACACAGGGGTGGGGGTGTTCTCTCTGCCCTTCAGAAAATGATGAAGGACAATAACCTGGTGCGGCACCTGGACGCCTGCGAAACCATGGGCAATGCCACTGCCATCTGCTCCGACAAGACCGGCACCCTCACCACCAACCGCATGACGGTCGTGCAGGCCTACCTGGGCGACACCCACTACCGCCAGACGCCCGAGCCCGGCAGCCTGACGCCCCGCATCCTCGACCTGCTGGTGCACGCCATCGCCATCAACAGTGCCTATACCACCAAGATACTAGTGAGTGGCGGGCCCTGCGAGTCCCCTGCCCCCCTCCGGAACCTGGAGCCCCCGAACCGCCCCCCGTCTCCCCCTGGTGCCCCCGAACTGTCTCCCCCGGTGCCCCCGAACCGCCCCCTGTTTCCCCCGGCACCCCCGAACCGCCCCCCCATCTCCCCAGGGGGCCCCCGAACCGCCCCCCCGTCTCCCCCTGGTGCCCCCAAACCGCCCCCCCCGTCTCCCCCTGGTGCCCCCGAACCACCCCCATCTCCCCCTGGTGCCCCCGAACTGTCTCCCCCGGTGCCCCTGAACCGCCCCCCCCATCTCCCCCTGGTGCCCCCAAACCGCCCCCGTCTCCCTCTGGTGCCCCTGAACCTACCCCCGTCTCCCCCTGGTGCCCCCGAACCGCCCCCCCGTCTCCCCCGGTGCCCCCGAACCGCCCCCCGTCTCCCCCGGCACCCCCAAACCGCCCCCCCGTCTCTCCCTGGTGCCCCTGAACCACGCCCCCTGTCTCCCCCGGTGCCCCTGAACCACCCCCCCATCTCCCCCTGGTGCCCCCAAACCGCCCCCGTCTCCCTCTGGTGCCCCTGAACCTACCCCCGTCTCCCCCTGGTGCCCCCGAACCGCCCCCCCGTCTCCCTGGTACCCCCGAACTGCCCCCCGTCTCCCCCGGTGCCCCCGAACTGCCCCCTGTCTCCCCCGGAGCCCCCGAACCGGCCCCCATCTCCCCCTGGTGCCCCCAAACCGCCCCCCGTCTCCCCCGGTGCCCCCGAACTGCCCCCATCCCCCTCTGGTGCCCCCAAACCGCCCCCCGGCTCCCTCTGGTGCCCCCGAACCACCCCCATCTCCCTCTGGTGCCCCTGAACCTCCCATCCCAAACCTCCCACACCATCTTCCCCGGGTCCCCTGCGAATCTCCCCCTGGTGCCTCCCTGAAGGGGGAATTCAGCAGAGCTGGGAGGTTGGAGGGGGGACCCCAGCTGGGTCTCAGGGTGGCTGGGGGGGGCATGGCAGGGTTGGGGGGCTGAGGAGGGCAGAGGTGGGGAACTGGGGGGACGTGGCGGAGCTGGGGGCCGGGGCGAACGCGGCCAAGCTGGGGGGCCGGGGGAACCCGCAGCCCTGACGCCCGTCGCCCCACAGCCTCCAGAGAAGGACGGGGGCCTGCCGCGGCAGGTAGGCAACAAGACGGAGTGCGCCCTGCTGGGCTTCCTGCTGGAGCTGCACCGCGACTACCAGCCCGTGCGCGACCAGCTGCCCGAGGAGAAGCTCTACAAGGTCTATACCTTCAACTCGGTCCGCAAGTCCATGAGCACCGTCACCCGCCTGCCCCAGGGCGGCTTCCGCGTCTTCAGCAAGGGCGCCTCCGAGATCCTGCTCAAAAAGTGAGTCCGGCCCCTGTGTCCCACCCCAGAGCTGGCTGCATCGTCCCTGGAGACTGGCCCCCTGCCCCAGAGGTGACTGCACCTTGCTGTCGGGCGAGGGGTTCCCGTATAACCAGCCCCTGTCCCACCCCAGAGGTGGCTGCATGTTGCTGCCTGGCGAGAGGTCCCCATATACCCAGCCCCCCCACCCCACCCCAGAGGGGCCGGGTCTGAGCCAGGCTTCTCCCCTTCCAGGTGCTCCAACATCCTGAGCAGCAGCGGGGAGCTGCGCGGCTTCCGCCCGCGGGACCGGGACGAGATGGTGAAGAAGGTGATTGAGCCCATGGCGTGCGAGGGGCTGCGCACCATCTGCCTGGCCTTCCGGGACTTCGCCGCCGGCCCGGAGCCTGACTGGGAGAACGAGAACGACATCGTGGGGGAGCTCACCTGCATCGCCGTGGTCGGCATCGAGGACCCCGTCCGGCCCGAGGTACCGGCTCTGCTGGGGCGTCGGAAGGGGGCGGGGCTGGTGGTTAGAGCGGGGGTGGGGGTGGGAGCCAGGACTCCTGGGTTCTCTCCCTGGCTCTGGGATGGGAGGGGGGTTAGAGAGGTGTCAGGACTCCTGGGTTCCATCCGGTCCCGCTGTCCTCCCCCCCCCCCCAGGTCCCCGAGGCCATCCGCAAATGCCAGAAGGCCGGGATCACCGTCCGGATGGTGACGGGCGACAACATCAACACGGCCCGGGCCATCGCCGCCAAGTGTGGGATCCTCCAGCCCGGGGAGGACTTCCTGTGCCTGGAGGGGAAGGAGTTCAACCGGCGCATCCGCAACGAGAAGGGAGAGGTACGGGGATAATGGCCCTACTACCGCCACCACCGGCCCCACGGGTGATAACGGTACCACTGCCGCCGCCGGCCCCTGGCCACGCCAACAGGGATAACGGCCCCACTGCTGCTGCCCTAGCTCCAGTTGGGGAGGGTTCATACTTTGGGGTTGGGGGTTGCCCCAGGTTTGGGGGGGTGGTCCCCCACCATGAGCCGCTGACTCCAGCTGTTCCCCCCCCCCAGATCGAGCAGGAGCGACTGGATAAGATCTGGCCCAAGCTGAGGGTCCTGGCCCGGTCGTCCCCCACCGACAAACACACCCTGGTGAAAGGTACAGACCTCGCCGGGCCCCAGGCAGGCGTGGGGGGGATGGGCTGAGGTGATGGCACCGTCGGAGGAGGGGGCTTTGGGGGTGTGGGGGGAGGGGACCGGGTGAGGATGCAGGGCGGAGATAGGGTCATGGGGGAGGGGGTGCTCGTGGGGCCCATGCGGGGTGGGGAGCTGGCGGGGGAGTGGGGAGCACGGGGGAAGAGGAAGGGGGGAGGGCTATGGGGCCCCCTCCTCCAGCTGAGCCCCCCACCCCCACAGGCATCATCGACAGCACCATCGGGGAGCAGCGGCAAGTCGTGGCCGTGACGGGGGACGGCACCAACGACGGGCCGGCGCTCAAGAAGGCCGACGTCGGCTTTGCTATGGTGAGATGCCCCCCGGGCGCCCCCCAGCCCAGCACCCCCTTCGAGCCCCCCCCACTTGCCCAGCCCTCCGCGCGCTCCAGGGCCCGTCCAGCGTCTGAAGCCCCCAAACGGCCCCCAACCGCTCCAGAAAGGGGATTTCCCACAATGCATTGGTGCACTTGCCCGTCTGTCCGGGGAGGGTGTGAGGGGCCGAGCTGGGGCGGGGGCCTGGGCCGCTGCCCCCCCCGTGACCCCGCCGTCCCCCCCCCACAGGGCATCGCGGGCACCGATGTCGCCAAGGAGGCCTCGGACATCATCCTGACCGACGACAACTTCTCCAGCATCGTCAAGGCGGTGATGTGGGGCCGGAACGTGTACGACAGCATCTCCAAGTTCCTGCAGTTCCAGCTCACCGTCAACGTGGTGGCCGTGGTGGTGGCCTTCACCGGCGCCTGCATCACCCAGGTGGGGCGCGGGCGGGGGGGGGAGGAAGGGATGGAGGGCGGCGCGGACAGAGAGATGCCCCGCCCCCTGTGCACTGACCCCGCCCCCTGTGCACTGACTCCACCCCTGGGTTCTGGCCCTGCCCCTGTGTGCTGACCCCACCCCTCCATGTGCTGGCCCCGCCCCCCCTGGGCGCTGACCCCACCCCTGGGTGCTGGCGCCGCCCCTCCATGTGCTGGCCCCGCCCCCTGCACACTGGCCCCGCCCCCTCTGTGCACTGACCCCACCCCTGCACACTGGCCCCGCCCCCTCTGTGCACTGACCCCACCCCTGCACACTGACCCCGCCCCCTCTGTGCGCTGACCCCGCCCCCGCCTCCCCCCAGGACTCCCCGCTCAAGGCGGTGCAGATGCTGTGGGTCAATCTCATCATGGACACGTTCGCCTCCCTGGCGCTGGCCACCGAGCCGCCCACCGAGTCGCTGCTGCTCCGCAAGCCCTACGGGCGCAACAAACCCCTCATCTCCCGCACCATGATGAAGAACATCCTGGGCCACGGCGTCTACCAGCTCAGCATCATCTTCACCCTGCTCTTCGCGGGTAGCGCCCGGGGCCGGCTGGCCGGGGGGCCGTGCTGGGGGGCGGGATGCCGGGCCGGGGGGGCCGTGCTGGGGGGCGGGATGCTGGGCCGGGGGGGCCCGTGCTGGGGGGCGGGATGCCGGGCCGGGGGGGCCCGTGCTGGGGGGCGGGATGCCGGGCCGGGGGGGCCGTGCTGGGGGCCGGCCGGCCGGGGGGGGCCGTGCTGGGGGGCGGGATGCCGGGCCGGGGGGGCCGTACTGGGGGGCGGGATGCTGGGCGGGGGGGGCCATGCTGGGGGGCGGGATGCTGGGCCGGGGGGGCCTGTGCTGGGGGGCGGGATGCCGGGCCGGGGGGGGCCGTGCTGGGGGCCGGCCGGCCGGGGGGGCCATGCTGGGGGGCGGGATGCCGGGCTAGAGGGGCCCGTGGGGGAGGGGGAGGCGGGATGCCGGGCTAGAGGGGCCCGTGGGGGAGGGGGAGGCGGGATGCCGGGCTAGACGGGCCCGTGGGGAGGGGTCTCTGTGTCTGCCCCTGACGCCCCGTCCTGCCCTCCCCCAGGGGAGATTATCTTCGACATCGACAGCGGGCGGAACGCCCCCCTGCACGCGCCCCCGTCGGAGCATTACACCATCATCTTCAACACCTTCGTCCTGATGCAGCTTTTCAACGAGGTGAACGCCCGCAAGATCCATGGCGAACGGAACGTCTTCCAGGGCGTCTTCGGGAACCCCATCTTCTGCGCCATCGTCCTGGGCACCTTCGGCATCCAGGTACCTGGGGGGCCGGGCAGACTCCCCGACCCAGAGCGCGGCCGCGCCAGGCGCTGCACAAACCCTCCCCCCCCCCCAAGCCAGAACGTGGCCCTGCCCCCCCCGACCCAGAGCACGGCCGCGCTGGGTGCTGCACGGACCTTGCCCCCCCGACCCAGAGCGCGGCCATGCCTGGCTCTGCACAAACCCTTCCCCCCCCCCCCCAAGCCAGAGCGTGGCCCTGCCCCCCCGACCCAGAGCGCGGCCGTGCCTGGCTCTGCACAAACCCTCCCCTCCCCCCCCCAACCCAGAGCACGGCCACGCCAGGTGCTGCACGGGCCCTGTCCCAGGCTGCTCCCCAGCTCAGCCCCCGTCTCCTTTCCCTGCAGATCGTCATCGTGCAGTTCGGGGGGAAGCCGTTCAGCTGCTCGCCCCTCAATGCCGAGCAGTGGCTCTGGTGCCTCTTCGTGGGTGTCGGCGAGCTCGTGTGGGGACAGGTGAGCAGCCCGACCTGCCTCCCTAGTGCCCTGCTCCTCCGTTCTGATCCCTGCTCCCCTCCCCTCCCACAGCCGGGAGAGAACCCAGGAGTCCTGGCTCCCAGCCCCCCCTGCTCTCACCCACCAGCCCCCACTCCCCTCCCAGAGCTGGCGAGGGAACCCAGGCGTCCGGGTTCATAAATCAAGGCACCGACCCATTTCTCCATCCAGTGACTCCCCAGCAGTGGAGCTGAGACTCAGGGCGCTCACCATGTTTGGAGTCGTAGACGTTTGCCAGAGTTGGATGGACAGAGCCGGGGGGGGGGGGGGGGGGGCTGGGAGCGAGGACTCCTGGGTTCTCTCCCCAGCTCCAGGGTGGTGATTGGTGGGGGGGGTCAGGGTCCTGTGTGTGCCTGGGGATGGGTTTAACCCCTTCTCTGACTCCCCTGCAGCTGATCGCCACCATCCCCACCAGCCACCTGAAATGCCTGAAGGAGGCGGGGCACGGTCCCGGCAAGGACGAGATCACAGACGAGGAAATGGCAGAGGATGAGGAGGAGATAGACCATGCCGAGCGGGAGCTGCGCCGAGGCCAGATCCTCTGGTTCCGTGGCCTCAACCGCATCCAGACCCAGGTAGGGCCCGGGGTATCCCACTGCCCCCACCAATGCATTAATCCGCCTCCCTTTCTGATCTCCCCTCCGCGCCCCTTCACGCTCATGCCTGGAATGGGGAATGTGGGATCCCACTTCCCCCACCAACATGTCAACAAGCTCGCCCCCCTCCCTTTCCCAGTCTTCCCCTTCCCCACTCCCCTTTTCGCTTTTGTGCCTAGAGATGACGGGAGGAGAGAGATGGCCAGGAATCTCCTAACCCCGAGCAGGGGATCCGGTGGCCACTTGGCTCATGGCCCTGTTGTTTCCACCTTCAATTCCCGCTCAAACCAATAGGAGACCCAGATGTCCTGAGTCTGATCTGGGGTGGCAGGCAGGAAACCGGGCTAGATGGGCACCCATGGTATTATCCATTGGCAGGTGGGAAGGCATCTCCTAAGCCACTCAGGACACCAGAATGGGGTGTTTCTTGTCACCCAGTTCGTAACCTGGCCCCTCTAACTTGCAGACCCTGGGCATCGGTGTTTGCACCCTAGTGAGATGAATGGGGCAGCTCCCCCCTTCTCAGAGTGATTGGGTCAGACTCTCTGCAAACTCAGGCATGGCTGGTGAGGAGCCAGGACCCCGGGGTTTTTGCTGTCATTTGACCCTCCCTCTGCCCAGAGAGTTTTTCTCCAACCATCATTTATGTGTAGTCCTATAGTGCCCCCTAGCCGGGCTCTGCACGGACCTTATACCCTAGGGGATGGATTTCAGCCCTGGCTCTGTAGCCAAATGAGCCCCAGATGGGAGATGTGACTTCTCCTGCCCCCAACCTTAACTCTTCCCTCTGCATGGCCCCCTCCTGAGCCCATTGCGCTCCATCGTGCACCTCTGACCCCAGGGTGTGGGGGCGCACTTCAGGACGGGGAGTGGGCAGAGTTAAGGTTATTTTGGGAAACGTCTCCATCGTCCCCCACAGGACGCGGGAGAGGGAGCCGGACTGACTGCGGCTGGCTATAAGGTGCCAGTTCTTAAGGGGGCGACAGCCCAATTCCCCCTGGGGCCATCCCTGGGCATCCTTGTTTGGGTGCTGGGAGGAATTCCCCAGGCAGGATGTGATTGGAGAAAGCTGAGGAATATCGGCGACCGGACCTGGTAGACGATTCCTCCAGCGTTTTCTACAAAACAAGGATTTCGTTTGGGAGGGGGACCCCTAAGGTTTTCAGCTGGAAAAATTCAAATTGTTTGGTTGCTGGGGAAAAGAATAGTTTTGGCCTGAAACATGTTCAGATTTTGGGCCCAAAATACTCAGTGCTGGAGTGTAACAAGGCAGTTTTCAGCCAGGGTCACACCATTTTGGGACCACAAATATGTGGGTTTGGTCAGACACGTTCTGGTTCGGGCAAATTTTGGGATGACAATAATTTTGGTTTTCAGACCCAAAAATGCAGTTTTCAGTCAAAAACGTTGGTTTTGGCCATTTTTGGTCAAAAATATCCAGTTTTCAGAAGTTTTCAACCAAAAATTCTCTCTCTGAGGGGAGGAGATGAAAATAATTGGGTTTTTTTTTCATCCAAAATACAGTTTTTGGCCAAAAAATACACAGTTTGGGGTAATTTTCAGCCCAAAATATTGGGGTTTCAGCCAAAAAATACTCCACTTTTGGCCGTTTATGGCCAAAATGATCCTGTTTTCAGTCATCAAACTGAACGTTTTTTGAAATAGGGGCTGAACATTTTAATTTTTCTGCCAATCCCCCTCTTTTTAAAAAATAGAAGTTGAAATTTTCCTAGGAAATTGTTGTGGAAAACGGGGGAAAAACTTGAATGGGATTTTTCTGCGGCGAGGGAAATCCCCAGCTCCCATTGTGGGCCCATCTCTGGGTGTCGGGGTCCGGGGCGGGAGCTCGGCCGGTGTAGGGTCTGAACCAACCTCCGACAATCCCAGGGTCAGAAGCTGTTTCTCCAAAGGGCTGGACGAGGGCGTCCTGAAGCAGCGAGGCAGGACGCCGCGTAGATGGGCCCCTCTTCAGAGGACCTGGGTTACTAACCTGCCTTCTGATTGCAGCCGGCATCTCTCGGAGGCGCCATAAAGGGACGTGGCGACTTGTAACCTGTTTCCTTCCCTTTGTTAACGTGAGGGACAGAGCCCGGCTTACGGTGCTTGGACAGAGAGCCGCTCGTCTGTGCATCCCTGCACCCACCCACCCCCCTGCTCTGACTGCGAGGCCCCACTCCCCTCCCTGAGCCGGGAGAGAACCCAGGAGTCCTGGCTCCCAGCGCCCCCTGTTCTAGCCACCAGAAGTGGTAAAACAGGGAGAAATCCGGATGCCCCCCCCCCCATGCAGCTCTCCCCTGCCAGCCGGCAACCCTTTCTGACCCTATGCCAGCAGCCACACGGCGCCCCCACACCACGGGCAGGTGCCCGGCCCTGAGGCTGAGGGGGAGTGGATCCCAGCCCTCCCCGGGGAGCAGAAACGGGGCACCCCGCGAGCCAGCAGCCGCAGGTCGAACCAGACTCATTCAGGCTGGCACGAGGGGGCCGATGTTTAACGCCAAGGGGAATTAGCTCCCGGGACAGTTTCCACCGGGGTCGTGGTGGATTCTCCTTCACGGGTGCAGTGTGAATCATGACGGGACGTTTCTCTACCAAGCCTGCTCCGTGGCCGGGTCAGACGGATGGTCCCACGGTCCCTTAGCCAGCAGGATGCTCCGCACAAGCCAGCCGCCGTCAATGGAGCGAGGCCGATTTCCACCCGCACCCCCCCATCGCCCTCCCCATTTACCCAGCCTCCTCGGCTCCAGCCATAGCTTGGGGGAGGGGGAACACCTCCCCCCCAAAAATCATAAGCGTGGCTTGAAAACGGGGCTGCTTCTTCTGCAGCCCCTTCCCAAGCCACTGGTGGGCGCCCCGTTCCCACGCGTTTCTCAACCTCCACAAGCTGATTCGAGACGGGTTTGTTGTTTTAACCCCAAGCCGAGATTCCCCCCGACCCCAGCAGCCGACGTGGGCTTTTTTTTTAAAGCCCCCCCCCCATCTCCCGCCGATCTCTGCAGCTGCCGCCTCCCCTGTCCCCCCCGATGCTCAGTGCCAACCACGGACGACGTCTCTGTGTATCTCATTTTCTCTCTCGTAGATGGAAGTAGTTAGCACCTTCAAGAGAAGCGGCTCCTTTCAGGGGGCCGTGCGGCGCCGCTCCTCGGTCCTCAGCCAGCTGCACGAAGTAACCAATCTTTCTACCCCTACTCACGTAATTCTCTCCGCTGGCAATCCCACTTCTGCCACCATCGGGAGTGAGTGACCGTTTTGCTCTTACTGCTTGTGTGCTTTTGAACAACAAAAAAAGACAGATTTAACGTTTCCCCCTCCTCCCCGCCTCCTATGGCCCCCCCTCCGCCCGCCGCCCTGGCCCCCCCATGCTCACTGTTGGTCTTCTAGCTATTTTTTTCAGTTCTCTCTCTGCTCTCTGTCCGACCTCAGGCGAGCCGGATTTCCATTTCCTAAAGCCATACGGTCGCTTTCTCTCTTTTGCCTTTAGCCGGTTGATTCAAGATCCCCGCCCTGCCCCACGCCCCTTTATTGGCTCCCTCTTCTGTCCTTCTGGGGTGGCTTCCCCAGCTGAAATGGAGCGGGTGACGCCAGTCTGCGCCCCCGTCCAGCTGGGGATCTGGCCCCATTCACAGTCGGTGTTTGGGTCCGTGTCCTTTTCTCCGTGTTTCTGTGCTTGCCCGTTTGGGAGTGCTGCCCTGGCCCCTTGGGGACCCCCAAACAGGCCAGATTCTACCGCTGAACACACCCATGAATGAAGAGGAATCAGATTCTGATCTGGTGTGAATCTGGAGTGACTCCCTTCACGTGAGCCAAGCTTATCCATGGGCTACTGGGGCATGGGTGGGTTAGAGAAACCAGATCAGGAATTTCTGTTTCCCGGGGGGCTAGGTTAGCCAGGGTGCGCACGCAGACGGGGGTGGTCTCTATTCCTCTCCTCTGAGACGGGGGCAGGCGGGATACCGGGCTAGATGGGCCTGCGTAGGCCACTCAGCCCCCCTCTCCCCCAGCCTCCCTCAAAATCTGGGGCGCTCCCTCCCCCGATAAACTTCCTTTCTCCTCCTCTAAGAAGCGCATGGTGACAAACCCAGGCCGGCGCGTTAAGCAGGGCCTGTCGCTCCCTTCCCTCGGGGTGGAACCCCGGCGTCCAGGGTGGCAAAAATACCTCCAGGCCAAGTAAAGGGAGCTGTGGGGTTTGCTCCGGCTGGGTAGGGACGGACTCTCGGTGCCTTCTTCTCGTGTGGTTCGGTGTCGTCCTTCTGCTTCTGGCGCCCCCGTTCCCCGCAGGGTAAGCCTTCGAGTATGAGCCCGGCCCACTTTTTGCTGTCGACTTTTTCCGATCTGTGTCTCTAGCTGCTTTTTTCTCTCCACACAGCTCTGTGTCTCGTTCGCCTCTGCTCCCCCCCCCGCCCCTTCCTGGCGCATCCCTCCTACCGGCACCCCCCACCCTCCCCGTCGGCGGCCAGCGGGGTCGTGACAAAGCCTGTATTTCTTTTAGGAACCGATCAGCAGCCGGGCGGCCTGGCAGGGTCATTTCAGGAGCAACTGGAAACCGAATCTGAACCTTTCCCCCACCCTGGCCCCTCCAGAATATAAGAGGGGGGTGGGGATCGGGGCGGGAACCTGCCTGTAATTTCCCCCGTCCCAGGCCATGCAGGGCTAGGCTGAAAGCAAGGTAAATTTCAGATCCGGACCTTCGTAAATTACACAGTGGGGTCAAGCCGGGTGGGGACTGAGGGTGGCCAAGGTCGTGGGGTTCCGACCCGGAGTTCTCCCAGGCGCACGTGCAGCGCCTAGCACAACGGGGTCCCTGTCGCACCAGGAGCGGCACCGACCCCTCGTGCTCAGGGCTCTGCACGGCTCCCGCCCTTGAGAGCTCACCCTCTGAACAGACAAGGGCAGGGCCATTGGCTCCACTTCCCAGACCGGGAGACTCCATATCTGGGGGGGGGGAAGCTGCCAGCTTACGGTGTGCAACCCCCCCCAACCCCACGCAAATACACACCCCTGCGCTTGCCTGTTCCCAGGCCCCGCTTGGCAGCGAGCTGCCCCCCCTCCTCTGGGATGCCCCCCCCTTTCAAAACCATCACCAGCCGCAGCCTGAAATGAACCCCCGACGCTCCCCCCATCCCTGCCCCCCACTATCCTTCCACCTCAACCCCCGTTTTTCCTCCCCTTTCCAGCCACCACGAGGAGCCGGGACGGAGCCACTTGTCTGGTCGCCAGGAGTCTGGTGCTTTTCCAGTGTTTGCGGGGGGGCCTGTCTGTCAATCACACCTCTCATCCCCTCCCCCCCCCGCCCTGACCACCCCCATCCCATCCTTGACTTTGCTTTCTGCTCACTGCCAGGGGGCTAGAGATCCCCCCCCAATCTGACACCGTAGCGATGGGGGGCTCATGGGAGGAGGCCCTTAGCCGCCCTCCCCTACATTCCAGTCTTGGGGGGCTGCAGCTGCAGAGACCCTCCCCCGAGATCGGGGACCTCTGTCCCACTGGACACTGTAGACACCCCCCCAATCCTGACCCAGCTCGGGGGGCCCTGTCACACGGGGTGCTGTGTGCACACAGGCCCTGCCCCGAAGAGCTCACGGGGTGAATAGACGGAGCGGGAAACTGAGGCAATGTGCCCCAGCAGCCAGGCCAAGCTGGGAGTAGAACCCAGGAGTCCTGAGCCTCGAACCTCGCAAACCAGCGTCCCTCTGAGCCGCTTTTGTGAGCCGGGGTCACCCCATGCAGCCTGAGGCCCCCCGCTGCCCCAAGCCGGGGGGGGGGGCATCTTTTTGCTCCACCGAGTGGACAGCTGTGGAGAGTCCTGCCTCATTGCCCACGTCCACCCCATCTTTGCACCCCTTTTCTCCCGCTCCGCCTCTTTCCTCTCCCACATTTTGCTTCTGCAGGGACCCAATCCTGACATCCCCCCCAGCCAGAACGGGACGGGGGGGGTACTGGGCTCTATTTGCTGTCCCAGCCTCTTTATCCCCCCCCCGGCATCGCTTAATTCGCTGCCTCCTGGGGTGGGGTGCGTGGCATGGACGGGCACACGGAGCCGCTGGCATGAGGCCCCCTGCTCCCCGTTACGATCCAGCAAGGATGGGCGTGAATACTCGAACGTTTACCGCACTCTCGCATGCCGCGTGTCTGTCTGTCCTCCGGCCTTTCCCTCTTGCTTTGTCTCCTGGTTCTGCTTCCTGCTCTGCCCGCCCAGGGATGCCCCGTTCTGCCCGGCGTCGCCCCCCGGCTCGGCTTGGGCACGGCTCGGCAAGGGGGCAGCGCTGGCTGGATGACAATCCTGCCAAAGAAATGGCCGGCTTACGTGTGGGGGGGGGGGGGGGGGGGCTCAGAGAGAGGACGGGTCCCCCCCCCATTAAACAGAGGGAGGTTGAGAGTGAAGAATGGGACAGAGGCGGGGATGGAACCCAGGAGTCTGAGCCTCTCCCCGCTGCACACACACTCGAACCCCCAGTCTCCTCCCAGAGCCGGGAGAGAACCCAGGAGTCCGGGCTCCCAGCCCCCACTCCCCTCCCAGAGCCGGGAGAGAACCCAGGAGTCCGGGCTCCCAGCCCCCACTCCCCTCCCAGAGCTGGGAGAGAACCCAGGAGTCCTGGCTCCCAGCCCCCCCTGCTCTAACCACCAGCCCCCCCTCCCCTCCCAGAGCCGGGAGAGAACCCAGGAGTCCGTCCCAGCCCCCCCTGCTCTAACCACCAGCCCCCCCTCCCCTCCCCTCCCAGAGCGGGGAGAGAACCCAGGAGTCCTGCCTCCCAGCCCCCCCGCTCTAACCCACCAGACCCCACTCCACTCCCAGAGCAGGGAGAGAACCCAGGAGTCTGGGCTCCCAGCCCCCCCTGCTCTAACCACCAGCCCCCCCTCCCCTCCCCGAGCGGGGAGAGAACCCAGGAGTCCTGGCTCCCAGCCCCCCTGCTCTAACCACTAGCCCCCACTCCCCTCCCAGAGCCGGGGAGAGAACCCAGGAGTCCTGGCTCCCAGCCCCCCCTGCTCTAACCACCAGCCCCCACTCCCCTCCCAGAGCCGGGGAGAGAACCCAGGAGTCCTGGCTCCCAGCCCCACCCCAGCACCCTGACACACACACTGGGCCCTGGCTCCCAATCCTTGAGTGCACCCCACTTTCCCAGGAAGGGGGGGGTCGCTCCTCACTGACCCCTCCCCTTGCTTAGTTTTCAAATGTGCTGCACTGCCCCCAGTGGGGCTATTGGGGGGGTCAGTGACACGTACCCCCTGCTCCATTGCAATCCGCTGGGGCTGGGGCCTGCTGGACGTGTGGGTGGCTTCTTTCCCGCTCTAGCATGCGCTGTGTCCCCGGGGGGGGGGGGGGGCTCCCGGGGGCCAGGAGCTGGCCCTACCCACAATGCACTGCACAGACCCACCCCAGGGTCCGATTCCTCCTGCCCTGTGCCCTGATCCAGCGCCTCCCCCCCCCCCCCCGTCCTGAGTTGGGCTCGGCCCCAAACAAGTGCAGGGCTCCTCCCCCCCATGCCCAGCGTGTGCCCCCCCCCCGCCGCCTCTGGGTGCGACAGCTCCCAAATGGGGCAACCCCTGCCACACACGAGGCAGGCGTGGGAGGTGTAAAGTGGCTCTGGCCCCATGGAGCGAGGGCCCGTTGACCCCAGTGGGGGGGGGCCTGGCCCCACTGACTCCACAGAGCGAGGGCCCATTGACCCCCCTTATGGAGTCCTCAGAAGGCTGCGGGGGGTTAAATGCCTGTTGAAGGAGCCCAGCAAAGGGTGGGGAGGCTGTAAACACCCCTCCCCCGCCTGGGGGGCCGTTGGGAACCCAGGCGTCCGAGAATCTTGAACCCAGAAAACAGGCTCTTCCACTTTTCTGTTGCTGAGTTTTCTTTGTGTTCAATTGATGCTCATTCCACCCCCCCCCCATCCCCTCCGCTGCAGCGTACGGCCCATGGGCGCTATCGCCAGCTCAGCGCTCTCCTGTTCTTTGGGGAGGCACGGCCAGGCCTGCCAGGCACAGGAGCCAGGGACTGGTCATCACAGGGACTATGGGGCTGGAAAAGGGACTAGGGCCTGACCCAGGGAGCTGGAAGGGTGGCCTTGTTGGGGGAGGGTGGGCAGGGCGGGGCAGGGCGGGCGTGGATGGATAGGGGATAGGATAGATGGAGCCATGGGTGGGGTAGGATAGATACAAAGAGAGTTGATAGGTGGGGGTAGGATAGATACAGAGACAGGGGCGTCTATGGGATGGATGTGGGGTAGGACACATAGCAGGGAGGATGGATGGGGGTAGGATAGATACAGAGACGAGGGCGTCTATGGGATGGATGGATGGATGGGGTAGGACAGATAGCAGGGGGGTGGATGGGGGTAGGATAGATACAGAGACGGGGGTGTCTATGGGATGGATGGATGGATGGGGTAGGACAGATAGCAGGGGCGATGGATGAGGGTAGGATAGATACAGAGACGGGGGTGTCTATGGGATGGATGGATGGATGGATGGGGTTGGACAGATAGCAGGGGGGATGGATGGGGGTAGGATAGATACAGAGACGGGGGTGTCTATGGGATGGATGGATGGATGTGGGGTAGGACAGATAGCAGGGGGGATGGATGAGGGTAGGATAGATACAGAGACGGGGGTGTCTATGGGATGGATGGATGGATGGGGTAGGACAGATAGCAGGGGGGATGGATGGGGGTAGGATAGATACAGAGACGGGGGTGTCTATGGGATGGATGGATGGATGTGGGGTAGGACAGATAGCAGGGGGGATGGATGAGGGTAGGATAGATACAGAGACGGGGGTGTCTATGGGATGGATGGATGGATGGGGTAGGACAGATAGCAGGGGGGATGGATGGGGGTAGGATAGATACAGAGACGGGGGTGTCTATGGGATGGATGGATGGATAGGGTAGGACAGATAGCAGGGGGGATGGATGAGGGTAGGATAGATACAGAGATGGGGGTGTCTATGGGATGGATGGATGGGGTAGGACAGATAGCAGGGGGGATGGATGGGGGTAGGATAGATACAGAGACGGGGGTGTCTATGGGATGGATGGATGGATGTGGGGTTGGACAGATAGCAGGGGGGATGGATGGGGGTTGGATAGATACAGAGACGGGGGCGTCTATGGGATGGATGGATGGATGTGGGGTAGGACAGATAGCAGGGGGGATGGATGGGGGTTGGATAGATACAGAGACGGGGGCGTCTATGGGATGGATGGATGGATGTGGGGTAGGACAGATAGCAGGGGGGATGGATGGGGGTAGGATAGATACAGAGACAGGGGCGTCTATGGGATGGATGGATGGATGTGGGGTAGGACAGATAGCGGGGGGATGGATGGGGGTTGGATAGATACAGAGACGGGGGCGTCTATGGGATGGATGGATGGATGTGGGGTAGGACAGATAGCAGGGGGGATGGATGGGGGTAGGATAGATACAGAGACGGGGGTGTCTATGGGATGGATGGATGGATGTGGGGTAGGACAGATAGCAGGGGGGATGGATGGGGGTAGGATAGATACAGAGACGGGGGTGTCTATGGGAGGGATGGATGGA
Source organism: Actinemys pallida (assembly GCA_023634205.1). Classification (NCBI taxonomy): domain Eukaryota; kingdom Metazoa; phylum Chordata; order Testudines; family Emydidae; genus Actinemys; species Actinemys pallida. The sequence goes on from JALMGD010000033.1 coordinate 2,624,366, forward strand.
TGGATGGATGGATGGATGGATGGATGGGGTAGGACAGATAGCAGGGGGGATGGATGAGGGTAGGATAGATACAGAGACCGGGGTGTCTATGGGATGGATGGATGGATGGATGGATGGATGGATGGGGTAGGACAGATAGCAGGGGGGATGGATGAGGGTAGGATAGATACAGAGACGGGGGCGTCTATGGGATGGATGGATGGATGTGGGGTAGGACAGATAGCAGGGGGGATGGATGGGGGTAGGATAGATACAGAGACGGGGGTGTCTATGGGATGGATGGATGGATGGGGTAGGACAGATAGCAGGGGGGATGGATGAGGGTAGGATAGATACAGAGACGGGGGTGTCTATGGGATGGATGGATGGATGTGGGGTAGGACAGATAGCAGGGGGGATGGATGGGGGTAGGATAGATACAGAGACAGGGGCGTCTATGGGATGGATGGATGGATGTGGGGTAGGACAGATAGCAGGGGGGATGGATGGGGGTAGGATAGATACAGAGACGGGGGTGTCTATGGGATGGATGGATGGATGGGGTAGGACAGATAGCAGGGGGGATGGATGAGGGTAGGATAGATACAGAGACGGGGGTGTCTATGGGATGGATGGATGGATGTGGGGTAGGACAGATAGCAGGGGGGATGGATGGGGGTAGGATAGATACAGAGACGGGGGTGTCTATGGGATGGATGGATGGATGGGGTAGGACAGATAGCAGGGGGGATGGATGGGGGTAGGATAGATACAGAGACGGGGGTGTCTATGGGATGGATGGATGTGGGGTAGGACAGATAGCAGGGGGGATGGATGGGGGTAGGATAGATACAGAGACGGGGGTGTCTATGGGATGGATGGATGGATGGGGTAGGACAGATAGCAGGGGGGATGGATGAGGGTAGGATAGATACAGAGACGGGGGTGTCTATGGGATGGATGGATGGATGGATGGGGTTGGACAGATAGCAGGGGGGATGGATGGGGGTAGGATAGATACAGAGACGGGGGTGTCTATGGGATGGATGGATGGATGTGGGGTAGGACAAATAGCAGGGGGGATGGATGAGGGTAGGATAGATACAGAGACGGGGGTGTCTATGGGATGGATGGATGGATGGGGTAGGACAGATAGCAGGGGGGATGGATGGGGGTAGGATAGATACAGAGACGGGGGTGTCTATGGGATGGATGGATGGGGTAGGACAGATAGCAGGGGGGATGGATGGGGGTAGGATAGATACAGAGACGGGGGTGTCTATGGGATGGATGGATGGATGGATGTGGGGTTGGACAGATAGCAGGGGGGATGGATGGGGGTTGGATAGATACAGAGACGGGGGCGTCTATGGGATGGATGGATGGATGGATGTGGGGTAGGACAGATAGCAGGGGGGATGGATGGGGGTAGGATAGATACAGAGACAGGGGCGTCTATGGGATGGATGGATGGATGTGGGGTTGGACAGATAGCAGGGGGGATGGATGGGGGTTGGATAGATACAGAGACGGGGGCGTCTATGGGATGGATGGATGGATGTGGGGTAGGACAGATAGCAGGGGGGATGGATGGGGGTAGGATAGATACAGAGACGGGGGTGTCTATGGGAGGGATGGATGGATGGATGGATGGATGGGGTAGGACAGATAGCAGGGGGGATGGATGAGGGTAGGATAGATACAGAGACGGGGGTGTCTATGGGATGGATGGATGGATGGATGGGGTAGGACAGATAGCAGGGGTGATGGATGAGGGTAGGATAGATACAGAGACGGGGGCGTCTATGGGATGGATGGATGGATGGATGTGGGGTAGGACAGATAGCAGGGGGGATGGATGGGTGTAGGATAGATACAGAGACAGGGGTGTCTATGGGATGGATGGATGGATGGGGTAGGACAGATAGCAGGGGGGATGGATGAGGGTAGGATAGATACAGAGACGGGGGTGTCTATGGGATGGATGGATGGATGTGGGGTAGGACAGATAGCAGGGGGGATGGATGGGGGTAGGATAGATACAGAGACGGGGGTGTCTATGGGATGGATGGATGGATGGGGTAGGACAGATAGCAGGGGGGATGGATGGGGGTAGGATAGATACAGAGACGGGGGTGTCTATGGGATGGATGGATGTGGGGTAGGACAGATAGCAGGGGGGATGGATGGGGGTAGGATAGATACAGAGACGGGGACGTCTATGGGATGGATGCACAGAGGGGCGTGTTTTGGGTTAAATACAGAGGGTGCAGAACGATCGGTGGACAGACAGATCACGCTAGAGATAATTGTGCATGCCCAGGGCTGGAAGCCAGGACTCCTGGGTTCTCTCCCTGGCTCTAGGAGGGGAGTGGGGTCTAATGGGTTAGAGTCGGGGGGGGGGGGCTAAAATCCAGGACTCCTGGGTTCTCTTCTGGATCAACAGTAACCAGGTTACTGCAGGCTGCCCCCGGGCGTGTTGCCTGGATTGGCACCTAGAACTCACCCTTCTTTCCCCTCCTTTTTGCCTCCCCCTTTGCCCGCCTACCCCCGGCCGCCGGGTGCCCTCCCCCAGATCCGCGTAGTGAAAGCGTTCCGTAGCTCGCTCTACGAAGGGCTGGAGAAGCCGGACTCCAAGACCTCGATCCACAACTTCATGACCACCCCGGAGTTCCTGCTGAACGACTACACCCACAACATCCCCCTGATCGACGACACCGATGTGGAGGAGAGCGAGGCGGCCCGCCGGCCCCCCAGCCCCCCGCCCACCCCCAACAAGAACAACAACGCCATCGACAGCGGCGTCTACCTGGCCACTGACGACGGCTCCAAGTCTCCTACCTCCGCCGGCCCTGCCAGCCCGCTCCACAGCATGGAAACGTCCCTCTAACGCCCCGGCAGGCTGGCCCCACGGCACGGGGGCAGGAAATCCAGCAGCCAGAGGGACAGAGGGGCCCGGGCTCCTTCGGCTTGTCGGAGCGTGAACTGGCTGTGGACAGAGCTGGAGCTGGGAGCGGCCCCCGTTTCTCTGGGGAGCCCCAGCCCCAGGCGGGCGCCCCGGGGCCCGCCAGCCCAGGCAGACTCTTTGTGGTGCCGGAGCCGGCCGGGAAGGACCCGCCGCGGGCGGGGCGAGGGCCCATTTAGCGATCTATAGCCTCAATATATATACGATACCGACTGACTGTCTTACGGGACTGACCGTCGCATGCCGGCCCCACATGCTACTTCCCACCACCACCACCCAGCATCCCCCCCGCCCCCCCGAGGCAAATTGTCAGCCCGAGTGGTGGGGGGGAGATTGTGCGTTTCGGTTTGTTTGTTTTTTAAAGTTGTCGGGCGCTGGAGCCGGTGTTTAACAAGGGCTTGGTCGTGAAAACATGGCGGGAGGATTGGGGGAGGGGCCGCAGCACTGGAGATCGGGGCCTGTCACGCTGGTCCCCGCCCGGACCCCCAGCCAGGAGCAGGGCCCCTGGTTTGCCACGTAGCCCCCCCGACCCAGATGGGAGACGCCCGTCACGCCAGGCGCTGCGCAGATACAGGGTGAGAGGCAGTCCCCCCCCAAATGCTGTACGTCTCTGTCAGTGTTAAGCCCCCCCCCTCCCCCCGTACTGCTGGTGGGGAGATGCTACAGCCCGGGAGGGGGCCCGTGTGCTGCAGAGGGGGAGGGGTATTCGATCTGGTTCCCAACGCCCCGCCGGCGGCACTGCCCAGCACCCAGGGCCCGCCCCTGCCCTCTGTGCCCCCAGCCTCCTCAGGGCACCTCCCAGTCACCATGGAGATTTGGGGTGGCAGAGGAGCAGCCCCTCAGCTGCCCTTGGGGGTGGATGGAGCTGCCCCATTCACACCAGCTAGGGCTGGCCCTCAGGTGTTACTTACAGACCTTCAGCTCCCCCACCTGAGGCTGGGAGCCCGGACTCCTGGGTTCTCTCCCCAGCTCTGGGAGGGGAGTGGGGGCTGGTGGGTTAGAGCAGGGGGGGCTGGGAGCCAGGACTCCTGGGTTCTCTCCCCGGCTCGGGGAGGGGAGTGGGGTCTAGTGGTTAGAGCAGGGGGGGCTGGAAGCCAGGATTCCTGGGTTCTCTCATGGCTCTGGGAGGGGAGTGGGGTCTAGTGGTTAGAGCAGCGGGGACTGGGAACCAGGACTCCTGGGTTCTCTCCCCAGCTCTGGGAGGGGAGTAGGGGCTGGTGGTTAGAGCAGCGGGGACTGGGAACCAGGACTCCTGGGTTCTCTCCCGGCTCGGAGGGAAGTGGGGTCTGGTGGTCAGAGCGGGGGGGCTGGGAGCCAGGACTCCTGGGTTCTCTCCCCGGCTCGGGGAGGGGAGTGGGGTCTAGTGGTTAGAGCAGGGGGGGCTGGAAGCCAGGATTCCTGGGTTCTCTCATGGCTCTGGGAGGGGAGTGGGGTCTAGTGGTTAGAGCAGCGGGGACTGGGAACCAGGACTCCTGGGTTCTCTCCCGGCTCGGAGGGAAGTGGGGTCTGGTGGTCAGAGCGGGGGGGCTGGGAGCCAGGACTCCTGGGTTCTACCCCTGGCTCTGGTAGGGCAAGTACCTGCTGCTGCCTCAATTTCCCCTTCTGGCACAATCCTTCTCAAAAGCCCCGTGTGGGAGGCAGGAGCGAGGGGGGCGGGGGTCCCATATTTCCTGTGAGGCCCCTTTCCTGTTTCCACACCTAACCCCGCGTCCAACCACCAGCGCCAGCGCTCTCAAAAGCCATGGGTAACCCCCACCCCGGCAAGGACGGTTCTTCCGCCCTCCAGCCCAGCCCCTCGACTCCCCGGGGGGCGAATCCAGGAAATCTCACCTCCGTCCATCCAGCTTGTTCTCATTCAATATTGTAGATATATTGATAGACCGGGGCAGGGGAGGGGGGAATATATAGATATATATTTAAAAAAAAAACAAAAAAAAACTTTAACAACCCAACACTCCCCGCTCACTTTTCAGCCGTGAAAACCTCGCTGGGGCTAACCACACCCAGGCGGGGGATCCGTTCTGGTTTCTTCCCTTCCTCCAGCCGGGGACACACACAGACTGCTTTGGGTTTTTTTTTAAGGAACAAACAAAAATCAATTCAAGGTTTCTATGGGTGTCCCCGCCCCCCCCTCTCCCCAGTGTGGGGGCGGATTTCGGACTGAAATTGTGACCCCCCCCCACTATGCCCATTTCCGGATCAAAGCATATAACTCAACTGAATGGCTCGATCAAGTTTGTTCATATTATTAAAAATTAATAAAATAACTCACCCGGACGCCGTTTCTCCTCCTGCGAGTGGGGGAGGGGAAGGCGTAAGACGGGGGCGATGCAGGCTCTCGGCAAACTCAGGCAGAGTCGGTTACACGTGTGGGAACCACCACCACCCCCAGCCTCATGGCTGTGGTGATGATACCTACGCCCCCTGTGCGACCCAGGACCGCTCCACGGGCCCAGGCGTCAGCGGGCGAAATGGGTGCCAGGCCCAATCCCGGGGCAAAGCCCAAAGAACAACCCGTTCACAGCTGGTTCACAGGCACAGCTTTACTCGCCAGATCAAGCAGTCCAAGCTCCGGGGATGCGTGCGGACAGGGGAGAAGAAAAGCCCGGGTACACGCGGAATCGGCTGGTCGGGACCCATGTGACTAACAGCCGCCGGGCGCGTGATGTGGCTCTTTGGAGCTCGCGTCCCAGCAGCTGCAGCGGCTCTGAGCTGGCACGGTGCTCGGGTCCGACGGCCTTCTCGAGGCGCAGCCAGCAAGGCAGCCGACCCGCGGGAGGAGCACGGGCAGCGAGGGGAACGGCTGTGGGACAGGACACCCAGACTGCAACCAACACTCTGCTTTCAAAACTGGGGAAGGGGCAGGGAATGGGGCCTGAGGTCTTTACCCTCTAGGGGGTGCCGGCTCCGATCTGGCCCCAGGGCAGAGACTGGCTGGCTTGGGGGGGATGGGAATAGGGCCTGGGGTCTTTCCCCACTAGGGAGTGCCAGATCCCATCCAGCCCCAGGGGGTGGGAATGGGACATGAGGCCTTTCCCCTCTAGGGGGCGCCGGCTCCCATCCAGCCCCAGGGCAGGGACTGGCTGGCTCGGGGGGGCGGGAATGGGGCCTGTCCCCTCCCCAGCACTGGGTCGCTCTCTGGACCCCATTAGGAGATTTCCGCATCCAAGGTGTAAATCTGGATCAGGTCCAATACGATCTGGTCAATCTGAGCTTGGCTGAGATCGTCACTGAACACCTGGAGAGGAGGAAAGGAGATGGGAGCAATGGCGCAGGGAATGCAGCCTGATTTAGTGGGGGTGGTCCTGCTTTGAGCAGGGGGTGGGACTAGATACCTCCTGAGGTCCCTTCCAACCCTGAGACTCTATGAACCGCTGGGGAGCTCTGCAGTGGGACATGGGGCCTGTCCCCTCTAGGGGGCGCTGGCTCCCATTCAGGCCCAGGGGCAGGGGCTGGCTGGCTTGGCCAGAGCTGTTTTAGAGGGTTAGAGCAGAGGGGGCTGGGAGGCAGGACGCCTGGGTTCTGTCCCTGGCTCCACCACTGGTTCTCGGTTACCCTGAGCCAGCCACTTTCCCCCTCTGTGCCTCAGTTTCCCCGGCAGAAGGGCCCCAAGGTGCGGGCTAAGTCCCTGCCTCTCTTACCTGCCACCAGGGTCTCTGGGCCTGTGCATGGGCGGGCACCTCCACCCCATAGCAGTGCAGGGCGAGGTACAGCACGGCCACCGCCACGTGCTGGGGGAGGTAGCGCACACACAGCCCCCCGTGGTAGCTGTCCCGGAGCAGTGCCCAGGCTGCCGCCGAGACGGGGGTCCGCTCCCAGCTGTGTCGGTTCATCCACCGCCTCAGGGAGAGCAGGTAATGGAGCAGGTACTGTAGGGAGAGATGGGGGATAAGGGGAGACCCAGGAGTCCTGGCTCCCAGCCCCCAGCTCCAACCCACCAGACCCCCCTTCCCCATAGAATCCAGGCATCCTGGCCTCCATTGCCAGTCCCCTTCCTTGTAGGGCAGAGCGGCAAGTTCAGGGCAACCCCCTGTGCCCCCCGCTGCGCCCCCAGGCCCGTCCCGAGGACCCACCTTGTGGGGGTGCCGGAAGGAGACGCGGAAGCCGAGCACTCGCAGCATGAGCAGCTCACACTGGACGATGCTGTCCCGCAGCTCCCAGAAATGGGAGTCGAGTTCCAGGGGGTCGCTCTGGGGGTGTAAGTACCTGGGGAGGGGGAGGTTAGCAGGGGGTGGGACTGGGGAGACAGGAGTGGCCCCCACTCTTCCTACTCTAGCCCTGCAGACCTGACTCCCCTCCCAGAGCTGGAAGAGAACCCAGGAGTCCTGGCTCCCAGCCCCCCCGTTCTAACCCACCAGCCCCCACTCCCCTCCCAGAGCCGGGAGAGAACCCAGGAGTCCTGGCTCCCAGCCCCCCCTGTTCTAACCCACCAGACTCCCTCCCCTCCCAGGGCTGGGGAGAGAACCCAGGAGTCCTGGCTCCAGGCCCCCCTGTGCTAACCCACCAGCCCCCACTCCCCTCCCAGAGCTGGGAGAGAACCCAGGAGTCCTGGCTTCCAGCCCCCCCTGTTCTAACCCACCAGCCCCCACTCCCCTCCCAGAGCTGGGAGAGAACCCAGGAGTCCTGGCTCCCAGCCCCCCCTGTTCTAACCCACAAGACCCCGCTCCCCTCCCAGAGCCAAGGAGAAAACCCAGGACTCCTGTCTACCAGCCCCCCCTGTTCTAACCCACCAGACTCCCTCCCCTCCCAGGGCCGGGGAAAGAACCCAGGAGTCCTGGCTCCAGGCCCCCAGCTCTACCCCCTAGGGTGCGGGGTGCAGACCCCCGGCCGGAGACAGGCTGGGGTTACCTGTGGCTGACGTTGATGATGTCCCGAGTGCGTAGGTGCTGCTCCTCCACCTTCCCGGCCAGGTACAGCGCAGCCATGGCCACCAGGTAGGGGTCGTAGGGCCCCGGGGCCACCGTGGCCATGAAGAAACTGTGGTAGATGGTGCAGGCCGTGGCCACAGGGATGGAGCGCAGGCCCAGCTTCACCCCTGGGGGGGAGGGGGGTATCACTGTGAGGGAGGGGAGAGCCCCCCCAACTGGCATGGCCCCCCTTCCCCCTCAGGGATATGGTGCTGGCTTCCCCTTAGGCCTCCCCCAATTGACTGGCCACCTCGGCTATGCCCCCCACTCCTCGGCTGCCCCTTGCCCCTCCCATTTTGCCCATTTGGCAGAGCCTCCCATCCCCCAGCAGGCACTGCCCCCCAGCAGCACGGTCGCCGCTGTGCCCCCCACCGCCCCACTGTCCTCTCTCCCCAGCACGGCAGCCCCCAAGCTTTTACCTGCCTCCATGATGAACCGGGTGACCTTGAAATGGATCTTGGTCTCGGTAGCTCCCGGCCCAGTCTGGGCGCTCGCCGCCCGGTCGGGCTCCATGGCACCCGCCGCTGCCTGCGCAGAGACCAGCGAGTCACTCACCCGGCGCCACCTCCATGGGTCACCCAGCGTGGTGATGTCACCCAGCGCCATCACTGCCCCGCGATGATGTCACCCAGCGCCACCACGCGCTGCGATGTCCACGCTTGGTATGACATCACCCAGCACTGCCGCTACCCTGTGTGACATCTGGTAGGCTGGTGACCTCACTCCACAACATCACCCAGCACTGCCGCTACCCTGCGTGACATCGGGTGGGCTGGTGACCTCACTCGACGACATCACCCAGCACTGCCGCTACCCTGTGACATCGCGTGGGCTGGTGACCTCACTCGACGACATCACCCAGCACTGCCGCTACCCTGCGTGACATCGGGTGGGCTGGTGACCTCACTCGACGACATCGCCCAGCACTGCCGCTACCCTGCGTGACATCGGGTGGGCTGGTGACCTCACTCGACGACATCACCCAGCATTGCCGCTACCCTGTGACATCGGGTGGGCTGGTGACCTCACTCGATGACATCGCCCAGCACTGCCGCTACCCTGCGTGACATCGGGTGGGCTGGTGACCTCACTCGAGGACATCGCCCAGCACTGCCGCTACCCTGTGACATCGCGTGGGCTGGTGACCTCACTCGACGACATCACCCAGCACTGCCGCTACCCTGCGTGACATCGGGTGGGCTGGTGACCTCACTCGACGACATCGCCCAGCACTGCCGCTACCCTGCGTGACATCGGGTGGGCTGGTGACCTCACTCGACGACATCACCCAGCATTGCCGCTACCCTGTGACATCGGGTGGGCTGGTGACCTCACTCGATGACATCGCCCAGCACTGCCGCTACCCTGCGTGACATCGGGTGGGCTGGTGACCTCACTCGAGGACATCGCCCAGCACTGCCGCTACCCTGTTACATCGGGTGGGCTGGTGACCTCACTCGAGGACATCGCCCAGCACTGCCGCTACCCTGTGACATCGGGTGGGCTGGTGACCTCACTCGACGACATCGCCCAGCACTGCCGCTACCCTGCGTGACATCGGGTGGGCTGGTGACCTCACTCGACGACATCGCCCAGCACTGCCGCTACCCTGTGACATCGGGTGGGCTGGTGACCTCACTCGACGACATCGCCCAGCACTGCCGCTACCCTGTGACATCGGGTGGGCTGGTGACCTCACTCGAGGACATCGCCCAGCACTGCCGCTACCCTGTGACATCGGGTGGGCTGGTGACCTCACTCGAGGACATCGCCCAGCACTGCCGCTACCCTGCGTGACATCGGGTGGGCTGGTGACCTCACTCGACGACATCTCCCAGCACTGCCGCTACCCTGTGACATCGGGTGGGCTGGTGACCTCACTCGACGACATCGCCCAGCACTGCCGCTACCCTGCGTGACATCGGGTGGGCTGGTGACCTCACTCGACGACATCGCCCAGCACTGCCGCTACCCTGCGTGACATCGGGTGGGCTGGTGACCTCACTCGACGACATCGCCCAGCACTGCCGCTACCCTGCGTGACATCGGGTGGGCTGGTGACCTCACTCGAGGACATCGCCCAGCACTGCCGCTACCCTGTGTGACATCGGGTGGGCTGGTGACCTCACTCGACGACATCGCCCAGCACTGCCGCTACCCTGTGACATCGGGTGGGCTGGTGACCTCACTCGACGACATCGCCCAGCACTGCCGCTACCCTGTGACATCGGGTGGGCTGGTGACCTCACTCGACGACATCGCCCAGCACTGCCGCTACCCTGCGTGACATCGGGTGGGCTGGTGACCTCACTCGACGACATCGCCCAGCACTGCCGCTACCCTGTGACATCGGGTGGGCTGGTGACCTCACTCGACGACATCGCCCAGCACTGCCGCTACCCTGTGACATCGGGTGGGCTGGTGACCTCACTCGACGACATCGCCCAGCACTGCCGCTACCCTGCGTGACATCGGGTGGGCTGGTGACCTCACTCGACGACATCGCCCAGCACTGCCGCTACCCTGCGTGACATCGGGTGGGCTGGTGACCTCACTCGACGACATCGCCCAGCACTGCCGCTACCCTGTGACATCGGGTGGGCTGGTGACCTCACTCGACGACATCGCCCAGCACTGCCGCTACCCTGCGTGACATCGGGTGGGCTGGTGACCTCACTCGACGACATCGCCCAGCACTGCCGCTACCCTGTGACATCGGGTGGGCTGGTGACCTCACTCGACGACATCTCCCAGCACTGCCGCTACCCTGTGACATCGGGTGGGCTGGTGACCTCACTCGACGACATCGCCCAGCACTGCCGCTACCCTGCGTGACATCGGGTGGGCTGGTGACCTCACTCGACGACATCGCCCGGCACTGCCGCTACCCTGCGTGACATCGGGTGGGCTGGTGACCTCACTCGACGACATCTCCCTGCACTGCCGCTACCCTGTGACATCGGGTGGGCTGGTGACCTCACTCGACGACATCGCCCAGCACTGCCGCTACCCTGCGTGACATCGGGTGGGCTGGTGACCTCACTCGACGACATCGCCCAGCACTGCCGCTACCCTGTGACATCGGGTGGGCTGGTGACCTCACTCGACGACATCGCCCAGCACTGCCGCTACCCTGTGACATCGGGTGGGCTGGTGACCTCACTCGACGACATCGCCCAGCACTGCCGCTACCCTGTGACATCGGGTGGGCTGGTGACCTCACTCGACGACATCGCCCAGCACTGCCGCTACCCTGTGACATCGGGTGGGCTGGTGACCTCACTCGACGACATCGCCCAGCACTGCCGCTACCCTGTGACATCGGGTGGGCTGGTGACCTCACTCGACGACATCTCCCAGCACTGCCGCTACCCTGTGACATCGGGTGGGCTGGTGACCTCACTCGACGACATCGCCCAGCACTGCCGCTACCCTGCGTGACATCGGGTGGGCTGGTGACCTCACTCGACGACATCGCCCAGCACTGCCGCTACCCTGTGACATCGGGTGGGCTGGTGACCTCACTCGACGACATCGCCCGGCACTGCCGCTACCCTGTGACATCGGGTGGGCTGGTGACCTCACTCGACGACATCGCCCAGCACTGCCGCTACCCTGTGACATCGGGTGGGCTGGTGACCTCACTCGACGACATCGCCCAGCACTGCCGCTACCCTGCGTGACATCGGGTGGGCTGGTGACCTCACTCGACGACATCGCCCAGCACTGCCGCTACCCTGCGTGACATCGGGTGGGCTGGTGACCTCACTCGACGACATCACCCAGCATGACATCCTGAGGCTACTGCGATTACGTCACACGGTGCGATGCGGTCACCACCCCAGTGCCATCACATCACCAGCTGTGCGCTGTCCCCATGACAACAGTCGTGAGGAGTGACATCACTCTGCAGTGAGATGACATCATATTACCTCACGACCGCGCGACGTGACACAACACAGTGACGTCATATCATAATCTTATGACATCGCATGTGGCTCTTGACCCTTCCGTGCCCACCGCGTCACTTCCTCCCTCCGCCCAGGGGCCACGTGACCTCTGCCCCTCACCCAATCAGGAGCCCTCGCCGGCTTGAGCCCTCCCCATGAACCAGCCTGGGGCTCAGGCCACCGCTAGGCCCCGCGGTGCCGGTGCCCGGATGTAGCCGGCTCTGTACGACAGGGAGGCCCCATCATGGCCACTTCCGGGTTGCGGGGTCCTTCCCGGCCCGGCCCGATATAGCTGCCCTCCACAAGTGCCTGATAATAACCCGCACCCCCGCGCCGCCCGATCTCGGCGGGGCTGGTGACTGGACTCCCCGCTCTCCGCAGTGCGGGCGAGCCGTGGGCGTCTCCCTTCCGTAGGCGCCCTCTTCAGGACAGGCACCCGCCACCGTCAACCCACCCTTGGGTCCTCCGAAAGGGCGGTGCCTTTTCTCGCCTCTGATTGGCTAGAGGCAGGCTGGCCAATTGGCGGAGGCGGAGCGTGGCGGCTCCCTTGCTCCCCGCGCGGTTTCGCGCCTTCCTCTGATTGGCCCTGAGGCCTGAGGCGGCGGCCAATCACACGACGCCGCCTCGAGCGCTGGGCGGGAAGGGAGAACTGGCCAACCACAAGGCGAGGCGCGAGGCGGCACTGGCCAATCGCATGAGGAGCAGCCAGGACGAGAGGAGGAGCAGAGGGGATGGGGTGGGGCTGGGAGACGGGGGCGGGGTTAGAAAGTGGCAGGCGTTGGGGCCCAGAGAGGAGTTGCAGGGGCTGGGGGCGGGGCCTAGAGAGAAGGGGGAGGAGTTGCAGGGGCTGGGGGCGGGGCCTAGAGAGGGGTGGGGTGGGGTGGTGGGGGATGGGCAAGGGAAGAAGGAGTCAGGGTGGGGCTGGGATATGAGGACTATCCTCTCTGGGGGTGGGGGGTGCTAGCTCTGACCCAACGCGGGGATGGGGCACGGGCAGGGCTGGGCTAGCAGGGGCTGCGGGTCGGGAGTGAGGGGCACCGGCAGAGCTGGGGGGGGCAGGGCTGGGCTAGCGGGGGCTGCGGGTCGGGAGTGAGGGGCACCGGCAGGGCTGGGGGGGGCAGGGCTGGGCTAACGGGGGCTGCGGGTCGGGAGTGAGGGGCACCGGCAGGGCTGGGGGGGGCAGGGCTGGGCTAGCGGGGGCTGCGGGTCGGGAGTGAGGGGCACCGGCAGGGCTGGGGGGGGCAGGGCTGGGCTAACGGGGGCTGCGGGTCGGGAGTGAGGGGCACCGGCAGGGCTGGGGGGGGCAGGGCTGGGCTAGCAGGGGGCTGCGGGTCGGGAGTGAGGGGCACCGGCAGAGCTGGGGGGGGGCAGGGCCGGACTAGCGGGGGCTGCGGGTCGGGAGTGAGGGGCACCGGCAGAGCTGGGGGGGGGCAGGGCCGGACTAGCGGGGGCTGCGGGTCGGGAGTGAGGGGCACCGGCAGAGCTGGGGGGGGCAGGGCTGGGCTAGCGGGGGCTGTGGGTCGGGAGTGAGGGGCACCGGCAGGGCTGGGGGGGGCAGGGCTGGGCTAACGGGGGCTGCGGGTCGGGAGTGAGGGGCACCGGCAGAGCTGGGGGGGCAGGGCTGGGCTAGCGGGGGCTGTGGGTCGGGAGTGAGGGGCACCGGCAGGGCTGGGGGGGGCAGGGCCGGGCTAGCGGGGGCTGCGGGTCGGGAGTGAGGGGCACCGGCAGGGCTGGGGGGGGCAGGGCTGGGCTAACGGGGGCTGCGGGTCGGGAGTGAGGGGCACCGGCAGGGCTGGGGGGGGCAGGGCTGGGCTAGCAGGGGGCTGCGGGTCGGGAGGGAGGGGCACCGGCAGAGCTGGGGGGGGGCAGGGCCGGACTAGCGGGGGCTGCGGGTCGGGAGTGAGGGGCACCGGCAGAGCTGGGGCGGGGCAGGGCTGGGCTAGCGGGGGCTGCGGGTTGGGAGTGAGGGGCACCGGCAGAGCTGGGGGGGGCAGGGCTGGGCTAGCAGGGGGCTGCGGGTCGGGAGTGAGGGGCACCGGCAGAGCTGGGGGGGGCAGGGCTGGGCTAGCAGGGGCTGCGGGTTGGGAGTGAGGGGCACCGGCAGAGCTGGGGGGGGCAGGGCTGGGCTAGCAGGGGGCTGCGGGTCGGGAGTAGGGTGACCAGATGTCCCGATTTTATAAAGACAGTCCTGATATTTGGGGCTTTTTCTTATATAGGCTCCTATTACCTCCCACGCCCGTCCTGATTGTTCACACTTGCTGTCTGGTCAGCCTAGTTGGGAGTGAGGGGCACCGGCAGAGCTTGGGGGGTGTTAATATCCCCCCCAATCAACAGTGCCGCGGCCCCGAAACAGGCTGGGCTTTGGAAGATGACTCCGTTCATCCTCACCCGCTTGCTGTTGCCATGGTTTCCATTCATAGGCGGCGTGGGGGGGGGGGGCAGTGAGCAGCACAGAGAACAAGTGGATCCCTCAGCTGGGTTCCTGCACCGGGACCGACCCCGAATCCGCTGGATCCAAGAGGCTGCCCCAGAACTCCGGTATCACCGATCCGCCGCGGGAGCTAGGCTCAGGTCTCCTTTGAGAAATGAGGGATTAAGGGCAGGAAAGATGCTAAGCGGTGCGTACCCGCACCTCAGCTGTGCCTCGGTTTCCCCACTTCTACTCCCCAGTTTCAGCTGGGTGCTTAGCCACAGCCACACAGCAGTGTGCCTCAGTTTCCCCACTTCAGCTGCTGGCAGCCAAAGCCAGGTTAATCTCTGTGCAGGGGCTGCACCACAGGGGCTGCCAATTTCAGTCAGGGCCTGCGTGGCGCCCAGGGCGGTGGGGCTGAATCTCGGTCGGAGCCTGGGGGGCGACGGGGCCGGATCTCGGTCAGGCCTTGATCTTGGGCCGTCGGGCAGGGCTCTTTGAGGAGGGCAGAGGGCGTGGCGTCGGGACGGGCTGCGGGAAGGAAACGGGAGCAGGTTCCTCTTGCCGGAAGCCTGGTCTGCGAGGTATCGATCGGTGTCTATTTATAACGGCCTCTCGGGGCCGCGTCATTTCCAGCTCTCTACAGCCCGACGTCCATCGGCCGAGCAGGGCACACTATGGCAGCAGGCGTGTGTCTGGTGCCGGGCGCCGCCCAGACCCTGGCCGAGATCGGGGCCCCATGTGAGCGTTCTCAGGCCCCTATTGACCCTCCCCTCTGATTTTGCGGAGGTGCCACTTCTCATCCCAGTGCCCCTCTGGCCTGTCACTGCACGGCCCCCGCCTCCGGGTCTGCCTCAGCCCCCAGGCATCTCCTCCTCCTGCCGTGCCCTGCTGCTCCGGGGCTGCGTGGGAAGCTGATGGCACATGGACCCACTCTGCTCTCGCTCTAAATTTAGAGCAGCAAGAGAAACAGGAAGAAACCCAGCCTCTGCCTGCAGGAACGGCGCAACGGGCAGGCTGGGGCGAGGCCCATCCACCCCGGTATCCCATCTCCAAGCACGGCCCCGCTCTGGGTTAAGGACTGGGGCAAGGGGAGAGGCCCCGGGCCCCATTCCCTGCCCCCCTGACCCAGGCAGTACCGCACTGAGACCGGATGGGAGATGGTGCCCCCTAGAGGGGACAGGCCCCGCCCCCGAGCCAACCAGTGCCCCCCAGCACTGCAGGAGTCATGGCCCCCCGGAGGCGGGAAGTCTGCGGCCCAGCGGCTAATGGAGACCGTCCCTGCCAAAGGAGGATGAGATCATGTGTTCATCCTGCTCCCTCCCTAGGGGGTCTCTGTGGGGCTGGGCGCCCTCCCAGCCAGTGTGGCAGGGAGGGGGCTGTGCCCATCCCCCCCCCCAGTGCTGATGTGCCTCCCCTCCCCCAGCCCTGAAGATTATCTCATCATATAGCCTGGAGCTGGGAGGGGGTGGTAGGGCTGGAGAGAAAGCTGTGGCTTTAATAGGGAAGTGGGTCTGGTGGGGTAGGGGGCTCAGAGCCAGGACTCCTGGGTTCTCTCCCAGCTCTGGGAGGGGAGGGGGTCTGGTGGGTTAGAACAGGGGGGGCTCAGAGCCAGGACTCCTGGGTTCTCTCCCGGCTCTGGGAGGGGAGTGGGGTCTGGTGGGGTAGAGCAGGGGCCCTGTGTGCGAGGGTGTTGGGGGGCGGATGTGAGCGCATGTCCGGGGGGCGCGCTGCAGGCTGCGTGGGTTTGCCATGAGTCGCTGAGTTCCAGCGTGTCTCTGGGGACTCGTCATGGGCCCGGATGACACCATCCGCCCGCTCCGGGTGACTAACCAGCACTGAGCCGGGGCCTGGGCAGAGCAGGGGGTGCGGGGCTGGCGGCCAGGACTCCTGAGTCCCCTCAGCTGCAGAGAGGTGTCTGATTCGGTTGCCAGAACAGGGAGTGAGCATCAGGCCGTCCCGTGCCTCTGACTCAACCCCTCCTCGGAGAGGGGGACATGGCTGCATGCCCGTGACTCAGTTTCCCCATTGGTTACCTGCCCTATGGCTGGGACTAATTAACACCTGGTGATGAGGGGTCAGCCTCCCAGCAAGCGATCTCTCCCCCCCGCCCCCCCGCGGGCTTTTCCAGGCCCCCTCCCACTCGGCTCTCCCTGGTGCCTGTATGAGTTCTCCCGCTCGCTCGTTGCCAAGCGATGGGAGCTGTGTTGTGGGAGGGTGAGATTGTTCGACTATTCTGGGCTCCTCCGTCTCCCTGCGCCCCTGTGCTCTGAGTCACAGCCGGCGGGGCGCCGGATCGTGCCCGGTTCCGGAGCGCGAGTACTCGCCGAGCCTGGGCCGGGCAGCACCTGGCGCGAAGGGGCCTGGCCCGCGGCGGAGCGTGACAGAGCACCTACCAGGGTCGCCGATCTGGGGAAACTGAGTCACACAGCGAGGCGATGGTATTTGGCCCACCTCCGAAGGCACTGAGAGGTAAAGGACCCAGGAGTCCTGCCGCTTCCTCCCTTCCAAAATCACACTCTGTTCCACAGGCAGGAGCAGAACCCCACCATCCTCTCCCCCCCAGACCCCTCCCCCCAGAGCCAGGGAGAGAACCCAGGAGTCCTGGCTCCCAGCCCCCCCTGCTCTAACCACCAGCCCCCACTCCCCTCCCAGAGCCGGGAGAGAACCCAGGAGTCCTGGCTCCCAGCCCCCCTGCTCTAACCACCAGCCCCCACTCCCCTCCCAGAGCAGGGGAGAGAACCCAGGAGTCCTGGCTCCCAGCCCCCCCTGCTCTAACCACCAGCCCCCACTCCCCTCCCAGAGCAGGGGAGAGAACCCAGGAGTCCTGGCTCCCATCCCCCCCTGCTCTAACCACCAGCCCCCACTCCCCTCCCAGAGCCGGGGAGAGAACCCAGGAGTCCTGGCTCCCAGCCCCCCCTGCTCTAACCACCAGCCCCCACTCCCCTCCCCGAGCCAGGGAAAGAACCCAGGAGTCCTGGCTCCCAGTCTCCCCCCCCCCCCGTCATTTGACAAGCCCCGCCCACTCCGGCCCTTCCCCACCAATCCGGGCGGGCTGGGCGGGGCCCGGGCTGTACACAGCCCGCACGTGGAGCCGGGCGGGCCCTGCGCACCCTGCATGCGGGAGGAGGACGCGCCCGCCCCAGCCCAGCGCCGGGAGCCTGGCGGGGCCCAGGGGCTCCGCGGACTGTGGGCGCCGGGCAGCGGCCAGGGTGAGCGCTGCGGTGCGGACCGGGGGGCGGGATCCAGACGGAGAGGGGCTCCGGAGCCGGAGGGGGCTGGGGTAATTGTGGTGAGTGAGCCCGGACTCCTGGGTTCTTTCCCCTGCTCTGGGAGGGGAGTGGGGGCTGGTGGGTTAGAGCAGGGGGGGCTGGGAGCCAGGACTCCTGGGTTCTCTCCCCTGCTCTGGGAGGGGAGTGGGGGCTGGTGGTTAGAGCAGGGGGGTTGTGAGCCAGGACTTCTGGGTTCTCTCCCCATCTCTGGGAGGGGGGGTGGGGGCTGGTGGTTAGAGCAGGGGGGCTGGGAGCCAGGACTCCTGGGTTCTCTCTCCGGCTCCTGGAGGGGAGGGGGTCTGCTGGTTAGAGCGGGGGGTGGGCTGGGAGCCAGGACTCCTGGTGACAGATTCAGGAATAGAGCCCAGGTGAGCAAATCCTTTTCCTGCTCAGTGCCTCAGTTTCCCCACCTGTAGTTAGCATTGCTCGGCCCCACCTCACAGGGGCGCTGCTGAGCGGGAACCAGCACAGGTGAGGCCAGAGGTGCTGGCAGAGCATGGAGGTAAAACCATCCCACCCACACAGCCCCGGGGAGCTGCTCAGCCCTCTTCCTGGGCCTGTGTGAGCTATCCCCTTTGAGCACTAGAACCGTGGTACCCCTGGGACTCCGCACGGTGACTCGCTCCTGTCCAGCGCGTTGCAGCAGCAGCTCCCAGAGCGCTGTATCGAGGGGCTCGGCGTCATCCTCACCGGTGGGGAAACCGAGGCACAGAGCCGTGCTGTGAATTGCCCACGTTCAACCCACAGGGCAGTGGCAAAGCAGGGAATACAAGCCAGGAGTCCTGAGTCCCGGGCTCTACCCACCAGGGCACGCTGCTCACATCTGTGCATGGCCTGGCATGGACAGACAACGAAGTGACAGGGGAAACTGAGGCACAGATGGGAGGCGACTTATCCAAGGTCACACAGCAGCATTTGGGCAGAGCTGGGGATAGAACCCAGAAGTCCGGAGCCCCAGCCCTCCACCCACGTTCTAAACCCCCAGGCCCCACTACCCTCCCAGAGCTGGGAGAGAACCCAGGCGTCCTGACCCCCAGCCCAGGCAGGGTCCCAGGGGGATGCTCTGGCGGAGGACGTCTGTGGTTCCTGTTGGTATCAATTATTCATACCGGTGCCGAATTAACGCTGACATCAGCGCTTGGCAGCCGGCCAGACTCTCGGCTGGGCCCTTCACCGGGCCTGGCCCATGGACGCCAGCTGAGCCGCTCCCCTCCCCCCATGCCTTCCACATCCTCTGCGCCGGGAGCCAGCTACAGCCGGGAGCCAGGACTGGGGGGGCAGGGGGCTGCGGGTCGGGAGTGAGGGCCACCGGCAGGGCTGGGGGGGCAGGGGCTGCGGGTCGGGAGTGAGGGGCGCCGGCAGAGCTGTGGGGGGGCAGGGGGCTGCGGGTCGGGAGTGAGGGTCACCGGCAGGGCTGGGATGGCAGGGGCTGCTGGTCGGGAGTGAGGGGCGCCGGCAGAGCTGTGGGGGGGCAGGGGGCTGCGGGTCGGGAGTGAGGGGCGCCGGCAGTCACACTTCCCGCCCCATGGCCTGCGCTCCCAGGGGGATGTGTCATGGCTCCGGGGCAGGATGCTAGGGGCCGGCATGGTGCTAGGAGGGGGCTGGGATCTCCTGTTCTCCCCCCTCCCACCGCGGCTCGCTGACTCCCATCCGCTCTCCCTGGCAGGTCTGCGTGGAGCCCCAAGTGGCGGCTGGGCCCCGTCTCCGACACCACCCAGATGCCCCCCGTGCCCCGGCTCTATCCTGGACTCAGGCCTTTCTCCGCCCACCCCAGCCTCTGCAGCCCAGCCAGGCAGCGGCTGCTGGAGAGGAAGCCGCTCTCCGGATCAGGGGACGCCTCCCCGCGAAGCCACCAGGGGCTGGAGCCGTGACCCCACGCTGCCCTCGCTCCGGAGGTCGAGAGGCGTCACTGGATCTGCCCTGACCTCACCCCCTTTTGCTGCTGGGCCACCCCCAGGCACACAGAGGACAGCGACGGGGGCGTCCGCGGTGCCTCGCACCATTCAGGCCCCGGCTGGCCCCTCCGGGGGCGGATGGGGGGCCGGTGACCTCGCCAGCCGGAGTCCACGCAGAGCCGTGGCGCCGTGGGACAGGATCAGCTTGTGCCACGTTTCCAGCCCCCCGCCAATGCCCCCGCCAGCCCCATGGAAGCCCTGGGGAAATCCACCCTGTGGCTCTCCGGGGAGCTGGCGGCCCCGGCCCCCCGGCTGCACATCCTGGATTGCCGCAGCCGGCAGCACTATGACTCCTGCCACGTGGCCCGGGCGCTGAGCGTGGCCCTGCCAGGGCTGCTGTTGCGGCGGCTGCGCAAGGGGAAGATGTCGGTCCGGTCGCTGCTCCCGCCCACGCCGGGCGCTGTCCTGCTGTACGACGAGGCCACCGCCACGCTGCCGCGCCCCGGCCGGGACGACGAGGAGTCAGTGCTGGCCACGCTGCTGCGCAAGCTGCAGGAGGAAGGCTGCACGGCGTATTACCTGCAAGGTCGGTGCCGTGGCCGGGCCCCGTCACCCCTCGCTGCCCCCAGCCCACACTCACTGGACAAAGCGCCCCTGGCCCAGCACCGCTCCCCGCCCCGAGAGAGGCCGGCACCTACGGTCGAGATAGCAGGCTGGGATGCAAGGCACTGGGGGGGGAGGGTCTGTGCCTCAGTTTCCCTGGTGCGATGGGGCCCAGTCGGGGGAGGGGGGTATGAGCAGCGCCCGGTGTGAGGCCCCCACCCAGGCCCTGCTATAATCTCTCTAATACTAACACACCTGCTCTGCCCGCAGGGGGCTTCTCCAAGTTCCAGTCCGAGTGGCCAGATCACTGCGAGACCAGCCCGGAGGTGCCCGGCGCCAGCAGCTCCCCCGCTCCGACGGGGACCCCGGTGGTGGGTCTGGGGGGGCTGAGCCTGGGTTCGGACGGGGACTCGGGACCCCTGAGCGGCGGGGGGGTGGACTCGGAGGCAGCCAGCCCCCCGTCCTACCCGGTGCAGATCCTGCCCCACCTCTACCTGGGCAGCGCCCGAGACTCAGCCAACATGGAGACGCTGGCCCGGCTGGGCATCCGCTACATCCTCAACGTCACCCCCAACCTGCCCAACCTCTTCGAGGAGCAGGGCGGCTTCCACTACAAGCAAATCCCCATCTCGGACCACTGGAGCCAGAACCTGGCCCGCTTCTTCCCAGAGGCCATCGCCTTCATCGGTGAGTGCCCGTGCCCCACGGCGCCCCTCCTGTGCCCCCGTGCAGCCCCGCTGGCCCCTCGGCGCCCCTCCTGTGCCCCCGTGCGGCCCCGCTGGCCCCTCGGCGCCCCCCTGTACCCCCGTGCGGCCCCGCTGGCCCCTCGGCGCCCCTCCTGTACCCCCGTGCGGCCCCGCTGGCCCCTCGGCGCCCCCTCCTGTGCCCCCGTGCGGCCCCGCTGGCCCCTCGGCGCCCCCTCCTGTGCCCCCGTGCGGCCCCGCTGGCCCCTCGGCGCCCCCACCACGTCTCTGCGCCACAGCGCCCCGTCCTGTACCCCCACCCCCAGTGCCCCCTCTCTGCCCCCTCCCAACCCTTTCCCATGTCCCCCTCAGCTCATTGGCTTTGGTTCCCTGCAATCCCATCAGCCCCCTCTGCATTGCATTGGCTGTGGTCTGTCCGTCCTCTCCTTGTTCGCCCTGCCCCCCATACCTCAGAGACTGTGGTCCATCCCGTCCACTGCCCCCATGGCTCATTGACCGTGGTCTGTCCTGCCCCGTCCCTGTATGTCAGAGACCATGGTCCTTCCCATCTCCAGTCCCCCGACCAGTGACTATGGTACGTTCCATCCCCCTTCCTCCCCACCCTCTGCCTCAGTTGACCATGGTTCCCATCCCACCCCATGAGCCCTCTCTCCATCTCACTGAGCATGGTCCGTCCCTTCCCCCCGTCCTCCCCCAGGGACTGGAGAGCCCAGCGGAGCTAGTCCATGCAGTTCTCTGACTTCAAGGGGCTGCTAACGACGGCCGTACCTTAGCATCCCCCTCCCAGAGAGGGTGCTGACAACGCCGACGCCCCCGTAAACCCCTCTGCTCCATCCCCGTCTCTTCCCCTCCCCAGACGAGGCGGTGTCCCAGAACTGCGGCATCCTTGTTCACTGCCTGGCGGGTGTGAGCCGCTCGGTGACGGTGACGGTGGCCTACCTCATGCAGCGCCTCAACCTGTCGCTCAACGACGCCTACGACCTGGTCAAGCGCAAGAAGGCCGACATCTCGCCCAACTTCAACTTCATGGGGCAGCTGCTGGACTTTGAGAGGGAACTGGGGCTGGCTGAGGGATCGCCAGCGACCCCTGGAGCCCCTGACGGGCGCGGCCAGACGCCCACGTCCTCCCCAGGCTGCTTCTTCACGCCGCTGGCCTCCGAATATGAGGAAGAGGATGGCAGTTTCCAGCGTTACCCCACGTAGCCCCTGCCACCCCCCATGAGCCCCATGGCTAATCTAGGCGTCGGTGGGGTTACCAGGGGATGTGTGGCTAACCTAGGCCTTGGCAGGACGCTAGAACCCGCGGGGCTGAATCTAGACCTGCCTTTTCTGGGATCTGTGCTCTGGAGCCAAGTCTGGAACCTGCAGCTCTCGAATAGGGACCCAGAAGCTGCAATTAACTTCCTTGTTTGGACTTTTGGTTCTGGAACTACAAGGAAAATAAAACCATTGAGGTCATGCTGGAGCCTAGAACTCTTCGCTCTACAGATGGGAGCTTGAATGCCATGCCAGGTCTTGAACCTGGACCTCTAGAATTCAGCTGTGCCCCAGAGCCATTGTAGAACCATCAGAACGTGAACCTGGGACCTGCATCAACTACCTTGTTTGGACATTTGGTTCTAGAGGTTCAATTAGGAGAATATTAAGCCAGTAAACGATCATGCTGGAGCATAGAACGTGCAGCTATAGAGGCGGATTAAGAAATCTTGAATGCTAATGCCATGTCTGAAATCTGGGCCTCTAGAATGGGGAGATCAGCTGCACCTAGAATCTGATTGCACCAGAAGTACCATTTCAAAACCACATGCCAGATCTGGAACCTGAAGCTCTGGAACCAGGACATGGAACCAACAATTGCCTGCCTTGTTTGAGCCAGTAGTTCTAGACCCATAACAAGAGTTAGAAACCACCAAGGTGGAGTCTAGAACCTGCAGTTCTAGAAGTGGATTAAGGAATCTACAGAACCAGGTCTGGAATATGCATCTCTAAAAGAAAGACAGAGGACCTATATTAACTGCCTTCTTTTGATCTAAAGCCACAATGAGAGTTATAAGACACTGAGCTACCATTCCACAATCTAGATCCTGCAGCTCTAGATGTGGGTGAAGGAATCCCCATTAGCCAGTGCCAGGTGTGGAACAGCAGTTCTGGAACCAGGATCCAGAGCCAACACTTACCTGCCTTGTTTAGACCTTTGGGTTCTAAAGCTGCCAATCTACTAGGGTGGAACCTAGAACCTGCAGCCCTAGAAGCATGTTCAGGATTCTCCAGTGCCAGGTCTGGAACCTGTAGCTAGGATTGGTGATCCACCCTACCTAGAACCGTATTGCTTGAGCATTATCGTTTAAAAGCCACGTGGGCCAGGTTTGGAACCTCCCTGGCTATACAACAAAGATAGAGAATGCCCATCTTGTTTGGACCATTGGATCTAGAGCCATAATGAGAGTAATAATCATGCCAGAGTCTAGAACCTGCAGATCTCAAAGTGGGTCGAGTGATCTCCAGTGCCAGGTCTGGAACCTGGGGCTCTAGAACGAGGATCCAGAGCCCAGTCGCCTGTCTTGCTGGTATCTTTTGGTTCTAGAGCCAGACAGACTACCATGCTGGAGTCTAGAACTTACAGCTCCAGAAGTGGAATCAGGACACTTCCCCATCAGACCTCACCCCAATGCCTGCTCTGGAATGTCACCCCGAGACTGAACGCTGACCTGAACCACGTCCAGCCACTTGCTCATGGGTTTTGAACAACTGGATTGGAACTGGGGCTAGTTGGCAACTCTAGAACCAGTTCCCAGTAGGGTTCCTGGCCTGAAAACCAGATTGTGTTGTGGTGGGTTTGGAGCAGAGACCCAGGAGACAGGAAAGAACGGTGTCCGTCCATCCCTGCTGGAGGAGCTGTCCCGTGGGTGTCTCCGTGTGTCCCCATGTGCGTGTCCCTGGAAGAGAGGAACCCTGGCGTGTGTCTCTCTGTGTGCATGTGTCCCTGCTGGAGGGGATGTGCCGTGTGTGTGTATCCAGGTGCCAGACGGTCACACTGATCCTCACTAGCCGATGCTGGGGCCCGTGCGGGGTGTGTGTGTGTCGTTTTTTCACTGTTCTAACACTTCCCCCCCCATACATAGTGCAGTGGATGTGCTGTTGTCGGGGTGTCCAGGGGCTGTGAAGGGGGTGGGGGAGCTGGGAAACAGGGACAATAAAGCTGGACTTTAACCCCCTGCTCCTGCGGTTTTTTCCAGCAGGGGATTCTTCTCCCCAGCACAGGACCCCCTGGGTTCTCTGCCGGGCTCGGGGAGGAGAGCGGGGGCTGGTGGGTGAGAGCAGGGGGGGCTGGGAGCCAGGACTCCTGGGTTCTCTGCCGGCCTCGGGGAGGGGAGCGGGGGCTGGTGGGTGAGAGCAGGGGGGGCTGGGAGCCAGGACGCCTGGGTTCTCTGCCGGCCTCGGGGAGGGGAGCGGGGGCTGGTGGGTGAGAGCAGGGGGGGCTGGGAGCCAGGACGCCTGGGTTCTCTCCCCGGCTCTGGGAGGGGAGTGGGGGCTGGTGCTTAGAGCAGGGGGGGCTGGTGCTTAGAGCAGGGAGGGCTGGGAGCCAGGACTCCTGGGTTCTCTCCCCGGCTCTGGGAGGGGAGTGGGGGCTGGTGCTTAGAGCAGGGGGGGCTGGGAGCCAGGACTCCTGGGTTCTCTCCCCGGCTCTGGGAGGGGAGTGGGGGCTGGTGCTTAGAGCAGGGGGGGCTGGTGCTTAGAGCAGGGAGGGCTGGGAGCCAGGACTCCTGGGTTCTCTCCCCGGCTCTGGGAGGGGAGTGGGGGCTGGTGCTTAGAGCAGGGGGGGCTGGGAGCCAGGACTCCTGGGTTCTCTGCCTGGCTCTGGGAGGGCAGTGGGGGCTGGTGGGTGGGAGCAGGGGGGACTGGGAGCCAGGACGCCTGGGTTCTCTCCCGGCTCTGGGAGTGGGGTGGGGCTGGTGGGTCAGAGCCTCACTTTTTCCCTAGCAGAGGCCAGGGCCGGATTCTCGCTGTGTCTGGGCTGTGGGCGGGGACCGAGCTCCGTGCCCAGCGGGGCTGCACGGGCCTTTCACGGGGGGGCAGCTCAGTCCCTGCCCTGACGCCTGCCCCGAGGCCTTTCCCCCCTCCCTGAGCAGCCCCTCATCGCCGGCCGTCCTGCAGCTTCCCTTCCCAGCGCCGCCCTTCCCCTCCGCAGCCAGCTGCGTCCGGAGCTGGGGGGCAGAACTGTGAGATTTGCCCAGGAGTCAGGGCCGGGCGCTGGGGGGTGCCGGGGGGGGGCTCGGCAGGGGGCGCTCTCCCCTGGCCATATTTCCCCTGATTTCCCATCCAGGCTGGAAGAGCCATGGCCCCCCTCCTGCCGCGCCTCCGGCTTCCTGCCTTTGTGCGCGGAGGAAACGCCGCTTCCTCTGAGCCCATGGACCGGCCCTCCCGGCCAGAGGGGGAGGGGCTAACGGCAAGAGCTGCCTGGTGCAGCCCCTCCCCCTCCAATGCTGCTGCCTCTGTGCCCTGCTAATCACCACTAACCTTAACCCTGACCCTGATAACCCTAACCCGGCCCCGCCCCCTTACCCAGCCCCACCCTGATAACCCGGCCCCGCCCCTTTACCCAGCCCCCGCCCTTATAACCCTAACCCGGCCCCGCCCAGATATCCCTGTCCCCGCCCCTTTACCCAGCCCCGCCCTGCTAACCCTAACCCGGCCCCGCCCCTTTACCCAGCCCCGCCCTGATAACCCTAACGCGGCCCCGCCCCCTTATCCAGCCCCACCCTGATAACCCGGCCCCGCCCCTTTACCCAGCCCCGCCCTGATAACCCGGCCCCGCCCAGATATCCCTAACCCGGCCCCGCCCCCTTACCCAGCCCCACCCTGATAACCCGGCCCCGCCCCCTTACCCAGCCCCGCCCTGATAACCCTAGCCCGGCCCCGCCCCCTTACCCAGCCCCGCCCTGATAACCCTAACCCGGCCCCGCCCCCTTACCCAGCCCCACCCTGATAACCCTAACCCGGCCCCGCCCCCTTACCCAGCCCCGCCCTGATAACCCTAGCCCGGCCCCGCCCCCTTACCCAGCCCCGCCCTGATAACCCTAACCCGGCCCCGCCCCCTTACCCAGCCCCGCCCTGATAACCCAGCCCCGCCCCTTTACCCAGCCCCGCCCTGATAAGCCTAACCCGGCCCCGCCCAGATATCCCTAACCCGGCCCCGCCCCCTCACCCAGCCCCGCCCTGATAACCCAGCCCCGCCCTGATAACCCTAACCCGGCCCCGCCCCCTTACCCAGCCCCGCCCTGATAACCCTAGCCCGGCCCCGCCCCCTTACCCAGCCCCGCCCTGATAACCCTAACCCGGCCCCGCCCCCTTACCCAGCCCCGCCCTGATAACCCAGCCCCGCCCCTTTACCCAGCCCCGCCCTGATAAGCCTAACCCGGCCCCGCCCAGATATCCCTAACCCGGCCCCGCCCCCTCACCCAGCCCCGCCCTGATAACCCAGCCCCGCCCTGATAACCCTAACCCGGCCCCGCCCAGATATCCCTAACCCGGCCCCGCCCCCTTACCCAGCCCCACCCTGATAACCCGGCCCCGCCCCTTTACCCAGCCCCGCCCTGATAACCCTAGCCCGGCCCCGCCCCCTTACCCAGCCCCACCCTGATAACCCGGCCCCGCCACCTTACCCAGCCCCGCCCCTCGCAGCTCCACCCTGCTAACCACTGTCCCTCCTCGCCCCGCCTACTCACCCCCCTCCCTGTTCCAGCCCCGCCCCTCCCCGTATAGTGGGGCGGGAAAGCAAAGGGGCGTGGCTTCCGTGAGGCCTGCAGCCAATGAGCGCTGCAGGTCAGTGTGAGTGGCAGCGGTGCTCGCCAATTGGGGCGGGGCTCGGCGCTACGCGGCTGCAGGGAAGATGGCGGCGCCCGCGGCGGCTTCGGTGTACGAGCAACTGAAGGTACCGAGCGGGACCATCACACTCGGAAGGGGGGCGCCGGGCGGGACCATTATACCCAGCGGGAGAGGGTCGGGCGGGACCATCACACGTCGCGCCTCGCGGGGCCGAGGGGGGGGCGGGTGAGACCATTGTCGGGCAGGACCCGGGGGCAATGGAAGGACGGGACCATCGCGCGTTGCGGGGGTGGGGGGGTGCTGGGCGGTAGGATCGCACACGGGGGGGGCAGACGGGCGAAACCATTGTGCCGTGGTGGGAGGGGGGCAGACGGGCGAAACCATTGTGCCGTGGTGGGAGCGGGCGGGCGAGACCAACCCACGGCGGGGGGGGGGGCGAGCCATCTGACCCCCTGTGTCCCCCCAGGAGCTGCGCTGCCCCCTGCTGGACGGAGTGTTCCTGCCCGAGCCCGGGGCGGCCCTGGGGCTGCTCTGCGCCCCCTCGGCCCTGCGCCTGGAGCTGCTGGCCTGGCTCTGCGCCCGGTACCCCGGGAACCCCCCTGGGACCCCCCCCTAGCGCCCCCCGGGACCCCCCAGTCACCCCCTGGGACCCCCCAGTCACCCCCTGGGACCCCCCCTAGCGCCCCCCGGGACCCCCCTTAGCGCCCCCCGGGACCCCCCAGTCACCCCCCGGGACCCCCCTAGCGCCCCCCGGGACCCCCCAGTCACCCCCCGGGACCCCCCCCTAGCGCCCCCCGGGACCCCCCCTAGCGCCCCCCGGGACCCCCCAGTCACCCCCCGGGACCCCCCCTAGCGCCCCCCGGGACCCCCCAGTCACCCCCTGGGACCCCCCAGTCACCCCCTGGGACCCCCTAGCGCCCCCCGGGACCCCCCCTAGCGCCCCCCGGGACCCCCCAGTCACCCCCCGGGACCCCCCCAGTCACCCCCCGGGACCCCCCCTAGCGCCCCCCGGGACCCCCCCTAGCGCCCCCCGGGACCCCCCAGTCACCCCCTGGGACCCCCCCAGTCACCCCCCGGGACCCCCCCTAGCGCCCCCCGGGACCCCCCAGTCACCCCCTGGGACCCCCCCTAGCGCCCCCCGGGACCCCCCCCAGTCACCCCCGGGACCCCCCCTAGCGCCCCCCGGGACCCCCCTAGCGCCCCCTGGGACCCCCCAGTCACCCCCTGGGACCCCCCAGTCGCCCCCCGGGACCCCCCCCAGTCACCCCCCGGGACCCCCCAGTCGCCCCCCGGGACCCCCCTAGCGCCCCCCGGGACCCCCCAGTCACCCCCCGGGACCCCCCTAGCGCCCCCCGGGACCCCCCAGTCACCCCCCGGGACCCCCCAGTCACCCCCATGGGACCCCGTATGGCCTCATGCCAACCCCCTGAGCGGCCCCCCAGTCACCCCCCCAGGACCCCCCCTGAGCGCCCCCCCTGGAACCCCCAGTCACCCCCCCGGGACCTCTCCTGGGACCCCCCAGTCACCCCCTTCTGGGACCCCCCTGGTACCCTCCTTTAGCGACCCCTGGGACCCCCCCCCAGTCACCCCCCTGAGACCTCCCCGATCACCTCCATGGGACCCCGTATGGCCGCCCCGGGACCCCCGTATGGCCCCATGCCACCCCCCTTAGTGCCCCCCCGGGACCCCCGTATGGCCCTTAGTGCCCCCGGTCACCCCCCTGGGACCCCCGTATGTTCCTGTGCTGTCCCCCCTTATTACCCCCTTAGGGCCCTGATCCGAAGCGGGGGGGTGAATTCCCCAGAGCTGGGCACATTGGCCTGGCTCCTGCAGTGACACTTCCTCCCCCCTCCCCCCAGAGCGAACCCCCCCCTCCGAGAGCAATTCGCCACCCTCAAGGACTCGCAGACAGAGGAGAAAATTCAAGGTGTGTCCAGCTCAATGGGGCAGGTTTGGGGAGCCCCCAGAGCTGCCCACGTATGGGGGCTGCCCCCCTCCAAGCCCCCGCAGGCCCCACTCCCCTCCCAGCGCCGGGAGAGAACCCAGGAGTCCTGGCTCCCAGCCCCCCCTGCTCTCACCCACCAGACCCCCCTCCCCTCCCAGAGCCGGGGAGAGAACCCAGGAGTCCTGGCTCCCAGCCCCCCTGCTCTAACCCACCAGCCCCCACTCCCCTCCCAGCCGGGGAGAGAACCCAGGAGTCCTGGCTCCCAGCCCCCCCTGCTCTAACCACCAGCCCTCACTCACCTCCCAGAGCCAGGGAGAGAACCCAGGAGTCCTGGCTCCCAGCCCCCCCTGCTCTCACCCACCAGACCCCCCTCCCCTCCCAGAGCCGGGGAGAGAACCCAGGAGTCCTGGCTCCCAGCCCCCCTGCTCTAACCACCAGCCCCCACTCCCCTCCCAGAGCGGGGAGAGAACCCAGGTGTCTGGGCTCCCAGCCCCCCCTGCTCTAACCCCCAGCCCCCACTCCCCCCTCAGCGCCGGGAGAGAACCCAGGAGTCCTGGCTCCCAGCCCCCCCTGCTCTGGATTTTACCACCAGGTCCCACCCCAGGGGCAGACGCGTCCCAGCAAGAGGGTTTTGTGCAGTAACTGGCTCTGTTCTCTCCTGACAGAAATGGCCAAACTGGGCTCCGACCTGCTGCTGTGTCGATCGGACGACCTCGATCTCATTAAGGTGTTGGAGTGTCCTAGGATAGCCCGGACTCCTGGGTTCTCTCCCGGCTCTGGGAGGGGAGTGGGGGGGGTGGTTAGAGCAGGGGGGCTGGGAGCCCGGACTCCTGGGTTCTCTCCCGGCTCTGGGAGGGGAGTGGGGGCTGGTGGGGTAGAGCAGGGGGGGCCGGGAGCCAGGACGCCTGGGTTCTCTGCTGGCTCTGGGAGGGGAGGAGGGTGGTGTAGCAGTGAGCTGCGGGGGCGCTCTCACCAGCATCTCTCTCTCTGCAGGGGGAGGCCAGTGCCGAGCGGCAGCTCCAGTTCATGGAGCAGCTGCTGGATGTGATCCGGTACCTGGACGCCATCTCTGGGACGGACTCCGGGGACTCGACCACCTCCAGGTCCAGGGGGCCTGCGCGCTGCTAGCTCTGGGGGGTGTCTGCGGGGGGGCTCTCCTCTGGCAGTCAGTGCTGGGCGCTAGGGGGCGCTGTGCTGCGGGGGAGAGGGGGAGCACTAGGGGAGTGCTCCAGCCTACAAGCCCCCACTCCCCTCCCAGAGCCAGGGAGGGAACCCAGGAGTCCTGGCTTCCAGACTCCCGGCTTTGACCCCGCAGCCCCCGCTCCCGTCCCAGAGCCGGGGAGGGAACCCAGGAGTCCTGGCTCCCAGCCCCCCGCTCTCACCCACCAGCCCCCGCTCCCCTCCCAGAGCTGGGAAGGGAACCCAGGAGTCCTGGCTGACCCTGCCTGTCCCTGCAGCACGGAGGAGTTGCTCCGGGGGGCCGCGAGGAGGAATGAGGACTTCCTGCGCGAGGTATTCTCCAGCCCCAGTCTGCCGGCCCTGCTGGCCCCCACCCTGCCCCCCTGCACCGCCGACATCAAGCCCCTGCTGCTGGAGGAGCCGGCTCCGCACACGAGGTTTGTTGGGGCAGCGCCTAGGGGGCCTGGGGTCCCCTTCACGGCACAGCCCCCGCCCCGCCAAGGCTGGGCCCTGCCCCCATCCTGCCCCATGGAGATTTCCTCTCTGCTAACCACCAGCCCCCACTCCCCTCCCAGAGCTGGGGAGAGAACCCAGGCGTCCGGGCTCCCCGCTGCGTGCCGTAACCAAACCCCGTGTCTCCGAAGGCACCGGCTGTCCGGGAGATCCAGTGGGAGGACACTGGCTGAGCTCACCAGGACCCTGGAGGAGGCCAAGGCGGCGCTGGAGCGGCTGAGCGCAGAGGTGGGCTCGCGGGGGGGGGGGGGGGGGGGGGGCACATCCGGGAACAGAGTGAGATCCCTGTGCACTCTGGGTAGGGACTCAGAACCAGGACGCCTGGGTTCTCTCCCGAGTTCTGGGAGGGGAGGGGGGCTGGTGGGTTGGAGCGGGGGGGCTGGGAGCCAGGACTCCTGGGTTCTCTCCCCAGCTCTGGGAGGGGAGGGGGGCTGGTGGGTTGGAGCGGGGGGGCTGGGAGCCAGGACTCCTGGGTTCTCCCCCGGCTCCGGGAGGGGGGTGGGGTCTGGTGGTTAGAGCAGGGGGGGCTGGGAGCCAGGACTCCTGGGTTCTCTCCCCAGCTCCGGGAGGGGAGGGGGGCTGGTGGGTTGGAGCGGGGGGGCTGGGAGCCAGGACTCCTGGGTTCTCCCCCGGCTCTGGGAGGGGAGTGGGGTCTGGTGGTTAGAGCAGGGGGAGCTGGGAGCCAGGACTCCTGGGTTCTCTCCCCAGCTCCGGGAGGGGGGGTGGGAGCCAGGACTCCTGGGTTCTCTCCCCAGCTCCGGGAGGGGGGGTGGGGGCTGGTGGGTTGGAGCGAGGGGGCTGGGAGCCAGGACTCCTGGGTTCTCCCCCGGCTCCGGGAGGGGGGTGGGGGCTGGTGGGTTGGAGCGAGGGGGCTGGGAGCCAGGACTCCTGGGTTCTCCCCCGGCTCTGGGAGGGGGGGTGGGAGCCAGGACTCCTGGGTTCTCTCCTGGGCGAGGCAGCCCTGTGGGGCACCCGGACTGATCCTGTTCCCCACAGTGCTGCTCCCTGCGGGGGGGCGCGGAGCCCCTGGCTCCCAGCACGGCCCTGCAGAGCCTGGCGCTGGCGGCCTGTGACTCGCACCAGCTGATGGGGGCCTTCGGGCAGGTGTACGAGACGGAGCTGCGGGAACACTGCGGCCGTGGCCCCGCCCCACGGCTCAGCCCCTGTGGGCCCCTGGCCCAGCATCTGCACCAGGCGCTCACCCTCTGCACCCAGGTACAGAGGGGGTGGGGATGCTCTAGCCACGCCCCTAGGGGAGGGGCCCTTTGCCTCAGCAATATGGGGAGGGGCGGAGCTACTGGAGAAGGGGCGTGGTCTCTATGGGTCCTCTCCATGTGGGTGTGGGGCCCTTAATGACAGCCCCCCAGCAAGGTCCTAGAAGCTTCTTCTTCCAAGGGGTGGGGTCTCTCAGAGACTCCAGCTCCAGGGCAGGGACCCAAGCACCCTGGTGGTGGGGGGGGGACCCTGCGGGGGCAGGGCAGGGGGCTGCGAAGTCCCTGGGGTGGAACGGGAGGGTCCATGGGGCGGGGCCCCTGAGGGCCAGGTTCTCACCCCCCCGGGCCTCCCCCAGGAGCTGCAGGCGCTGGCCCAGCTGAGCGACACCTCGGAGCAGGCGGTGCAGACGGCAGAGCGGAGACGCGGCGAGGCAGGCAGCAGCCCCCCAGCAACGCTGCGTAAGTACCCTCATAGCAGCAAGAGAACCCAGGCGTCTGGGCTCCCAGCCCCCCCCCCCGGCTCTGACCCACCAGCCCCCACTCCCCTCCCAGAGCAGGGAGAGAACCCAGGCGTCCGGGCTCCCAGCCCCCCCTGCTCTGATCCACTAGTCCCCACTCCCCTCCCAGAGCAGGGAGAGAACCCAGGCGTCCGGCGTGGCTTGGGGGGCTGGGGGCAGCTGCTGAACTGATGTGAATTGTTTCTGTTTCAGCCGTGAAGATGGAGGAGCTGCGCCGGCGCTACCAGGCCCGCCTGGCCGCTGCTGGGGGGCTGCCGGGGTGACCCCAGGACCGGGCCGGGGGAGGGGAGAAGGGTGGGGGGCTCCAGGGCCCCCATCTCACAAGGGAGCTGCTATCTCACTGTTCCTGGGATAATAAAAGAGTAATAAATTATTAACTAGTGCTAATTATCCGAGATCCCCCCCCACACACACATGCAGACCCTCCCCTCCCCCCCCAACTGAGATTGGGCCCCCTCCCCCTGTGGACCCCCCCGCGGACCCACAGGGTGAGATGCCCCTGCCCCCAAAGAGCTCACGATCTGACAGACAGAGGCAGGATCATTGTTCCCCTTTCCCAGCCAGGGAAACTGAGGCAGGGCCCAGGGAGGCGATGGTGGCAGCAGGGCCAGGAAGGGAACCCAGGTGTCCTGCAGCTCTGCTTCTGCCCCCCACCCCCTCATGATCCCTGCATGTCTGCATCTGACCAGCAGGGGGAGCCAGAGACCACAGCTCCCTCCTGCCCCCCTTAGGCAGGGCCCCCTCAGGTCCCAGCCCCAGTGCAGACACTAGGGGGCGCTGAGCTGCAGGGAGCCTGCGTAAGCAGCCGGACTCCTGGGTTCTGCCCCGGCTCTGGGAGGGGAGGGGGCTGGTGGTTGGGGGCGGGTGCTGGGAGCCAGGACGCCTGGGTTCTATTTCTGGCACGGGGAGGGGGCTGGTGGTTGGGGGGGGGTGCTGGGAGCCAGCATGCCTGGGTTCTCTCCTTAGCTCTGGGAGGGGAGGGGGCTGGTGGTTGGGGGCGGGTGCTGGGAGCCAGGACGCCTGGGTTCTCTCCCTAGCTCTGGGAGGGGAGGGGGCTGGTGGTTGGGGGGGGTGCTGGGAGCCAGGACGCCTGGGTTCTATTTCTGGCACGGGGAGGGGAGGGGGCTGGTGGTTGGGGGGGGGTGCTGGGAGCCAGGACGCCTGGGTTCTCTCCCTAGCTTGGGGAGGGGAGGGGGCTGGTGGTTGGGGGGGGTGCTGGGAGCCAGGACGCCTGGGTTCTATTTCTGGCACGGGGAGGGAGCAGGGCGCTGGCGGGGGCTAGAATCTGCCCTATAAGGAAGCGGCTCCAGGCCTGGGGCCGTGTTTACAGGGAGCCACCATGACTCAGCTCTGGGCCGAATTCCTCTGCCATGGGAGGGAAAGTGAGGGGGGCTGGGCTGTGCAGGATCACGGAGCCAGAACCCCATGCTGGGAAACTGAGGCACAGGGAGCCCTCCAGCCCTGACCCACCCGCTCCCACTCCCCACCCAGAGGCCCTCGGAAAGAGAACCCAGGAGTCCTGGCTCCCCCCCTTCCCCCGCTCCCGGGCTCGGCTCTCAGCAGCGAAGGGTTAGTGCCCCCGGCAGAGGGTGGGAGCTGCGTTCACCCCCCTGGGCGGGGCGGGCGAGGTTTCCTGGGAGGAACCCAAACCACACGAGGGGCTGGGGTCCGTCCCCACCCTGCTGGGTTTCTCACTTCCCCAATGAGCGGGCGTCGGCTTCACAGGTTCTGCCTCCTCACAGCGGGGCCGAGTGTGAGAGCACAGGCCCTGGAGAGAACCCAGGAGTCCTGGGGCTCCCCACCCCCCTGCTCTAACCACCAGCCCCCCTCCCCTCCCAGAGCCAGGGGAGAACCCAGGCGTCCGGGCTCTGGCCTGTTAACGCCAGTTCCCCACCCCAGCTGATGTTTCTCAATGATCCTTCCACCTCCTCTGGGGCCAGGATTCCTGAGGGGCTGAGGTCATGGGGCTGGATGGAGGGAACGTGGGGGGGTTGGGAGGGCCGCTCCCCCCCGTAGCTCTCTGTGACCATGTCTGGCAGGGAGCCAGCGCTGGGACAGAGCCTCGGCCCCGGGTTGGGGCCAGGGCCCCATTCTGCGAGCCAGCCGGTCCCCGCTGTGGGGATGGATCGGGGCCGGCGCCCCCTAGAGGGGACAGGCCCCAGGCCCCATTCCCCGCCCCCCTGAGACAGCCGGTCCCCGCTGTGGGGATGGATCGGGGCCGGCGCCCCCTAGAGGGGACAGGCCCCAGGCCCCATTCCCCGCCCCCCTGAGACAGCCGGTCCCCGCTGTGGGGATGGATCGGGGCCGGCGACCCCTAGAGGGGACAGGCCCCAGGCCCCATTCCCTGCCCCCCTGAGACAGCCGGTCCCCGCTGTGGGGATGGATCGGGGCTGGCGCCCCCTAGAGAGGACAGGCCCCAGGCCCCATTCCCTGCCCCCCTGAGCCAGCCAGTCCCCGCTGTGGGGCCGGGTTGGGGTCGGTGCCCCCTGGCTGGGGCTCGAGTCAGGATGTGAAGGTGTTGGCCGTGGGGCCCCATGTCCTGCCGCCCCCTGCTGGCGTGGCCGGGCCCTGCCGTCTGTCAGAGCGTGGCCGGGTCTGGACGTAGGCGTGACCCTGACGGTTCATTTCTGCGTCTCGGTTTGGCGAGCGTGGGGGAGTCGCTGTGTTTGAGGGGGGGCCCTGAGCTTGGGGGGGTCAGGGTCAGTGCACTTGTGAGCCCCCCCCCGCACTGAGACACCAGCCCCCAAACTTGCCCTGCACAGCGGGTCCCCGTGTCACATGAGCTGGGGAACACGTGTGCACAGGAACCAGAGCTGTTTGCACCACACCGCAACGAACACGCGTGTGCTACACACACACACACACACGGCATCTCCCATCCCCTCCCTCCACCAGGGGGCGCTGACACCCACACCCCGCCTCGCCCCCTGGTTACGCACACGGTCACACGCCGTCCCCCTGACCCCCCGACCTCCACCCCTGCTTGCTGACCCATAGCCTGGCACGGGGGCTGGTGCAAAGTGAACTCTCTGGCACGAGGGGGGCTGGGGCAAGGTGAAACGTGTCCCCCCGTCACGTGTCTCCTCCCAGGCCTCGCATCCTTTCTTTGCTCCTTTCCTTCAACAGAAAACAAATCAACCCGCTGACTTCAGCGCCCTGGAATGAGCCGTGCAGCGGGGCGGGGGGGGTCCCGACCCTGCCCTGTCTCTAGGGGGGGGGGGTTGGAGAAAAGACCCCGCCCCCCAGCTCAGCACAGAGACACATGGCCGTGGGGCTCCGAGGAGACCCTACAATAACAAAGCCACCCCAGGAGACCCTACAATAACTACCTCGGGCATGTCCCCCCTGGAAGCTCTGACAATGGAGACCCAGTGATAACAAACCACCAGCTGTGTGCTGCCCCCTCGCTGCCCTGGGGGCTGGAATCCGGGCCAGGCCATGGGGCTGGGTTCCTGCCCCCCACACCCCCGGTTTTATCTGGGTCCCGCAGGCATGACCCAGGCAGCCCTTATCAACCGCAGGCTGCTTTCCCCCCTCTGCCGCCTCATTTCCTGACCCATGCCGTTGGAGTCCCAGCCCCCCACCCCTGTTGTCCTGTCCCCCCATAACCAGCCCCCCTGCCCATTCAACCGCCATCCAACCCTGTGCCAGCCCCCCACCCCTGCAGTCCTGTTCCCCCATAACAACCCCCCTGCCCATTCAACCCCCATTCACCCCAGCCCCCCACCCCTGCAGTCCTCTCCCCCCATAACCAGCCCCCCTGCCCATTCAACCGCCATCCACCCCTGTGCCAGCCCCCCACCCCTGCAGTCCTGTCCCCCCATAACCAGCCCCCTGCCCATTCAACCGCCATTCACCCCGTGCCAGCCCCCCACCCCTGCAGTCCTGTCCCCCCATAACCAGCCCCCCTGCCCATTCAACCGCCATCCAACCCTGTGCCAGCCCCCCACCCCTGCAGTCCTGTCCCCCCATAACAACCCCCCTGCCCATTCAACCCCCATTCACCCCAGCCCCCCACCCCTGCAGTCCTCTCCCCCCATAACCAGCCCCCCCGCCCATTCAACCGCCATCCACCCCTGTGCCAGCCCCCCACCCCTGCAGTCCTGTCCCCCCATAACCAGCCCCCTGCCCATTCAACCGCCATCCACCCCGTGCCAGCCCCCCACCCCTGCAGTCCTGTCCCCCCATAACCAGCCCCCCTGCCCATTCAACCGCCATCCAACCCTGTGCCAGCCCCCCACCCCTGCAGTCCTGTCCCCCCATAACAACCCCCCCGCCCATTCAATCCACATTCACCCCAGCCCCCCACCCCTGCAGTCCTCTCCCCCCATAACCAGCCCCCCCGCCCATTCAACCGCCATCCACCCCTGTGCCAGCCCCCCACCCCTGCAGTCCTGTCCCCCCATAACCAGCCCCCTGCCCATTCAACCGCCATCCACCCCGTGCCAGCCCCCCACCCCTGCAGTCCTGTCCCCCCATAACAACCCCCCTGCCCATTCAACCCCCATTCACCCCAGCCCTCCACCCCCAGCACCCACCCCTGTGCCAGCCCCCCACCCCTGCAGTCCTGTCCCCCATAACAACCCCCCTGCCCATTCAACCCCCATTCACCCCAGCCCTCCACCCCCAGCCCCCACCCCTGTGCCAGCCCCCCACCCCTGCAGTCCTGTACCCCCCTGACCATTCAACCGCCATCCACCCCTGTGCCAGCCCCCCACCCCTGCAGTCCTGTCCCCCCATAACCAGTCCCCCTGCCCATTCAACCGCCATCCACCCCTGTGCCAGCCCCCCACCCCTGCAGTCCTGTCCCCCCATAACCAGTCCCCCTGCCCATTTAGCCCCCATCCACCCCAGCCCCCCACCCCTGCAGTCCTGTCCCCCCATAACCAGCCCCCCTGCCCATTCAACCGCCATCCACCCCTGTGTCAGCCCCCCACCCCTGCAGTCCTGTCCCCCCATAACAACCCCCCTGCCCATTCAACCCCCATCCACCCCAGCCCCCCACCCCTGCAGTCCTGTCCCCCCATAACCAGCCCCCCTGCCCATTCAACCGCCATCCACCCCTGTGCCAGCCCCCCACCCCTGCAGTCCTGTCCCCCCATAACAACCCCCCTGCCCATTCAACCCCCATTCACCCCAGCCCTCCACCCCCAGCCCCCCACCCCTGTGCCAGCCCCCCACCCCTGCAGTCCTGTCCCCCCCATAACCAGTCCCCCTGCCCATTCAACCACCATCCACCCCTGTGCCAGCCCCCCACCCCTGCAGTCCTGTCCCCCCATAACCAGTCCCCCCTGCCCATTTAACCCCCATCCACCCCAGCCCCCCACCCCTGCAGTCCTGTCCCCCCATAACCAGCCCCCCGACCATTCAACCGCCATCCACCCCTGTGCCAGCCCCCCACCCCTGCAGTCCTGTCCCCCCATAACCAGCCCCCCGACCATTCAACCGCCATCCACCCCAGCCCTCCAACCCCAGCCCCCCACCCCTGTGCCAGCCCCCCACCCCTGCAGTCCTGTCCCCCCATAACCAGCCCCCCGACCATTCAACCGCCATCCACCCCAGCCCTCCAACCCCAGCCCCCCACCCCTGTGCCAGCCCCCCACCCCTGCAGTCCTGTCCCCCCATAACCAGCCCCCCTGCCCATTCAACCCCCATTCACCCCAGTCCCCCCCACCTAAACACACTCTCCTCGGGGCCCCTCCCTGACCCCACGCCCAGGGGTCAGACCCCCCCGCCCCGTCCAGCCATGGGGGGGACACCTGGGGGGGACGCTGACTTGGCTGGGCCTGGGGGGGGAGCTGCCCGGGGGGGGGGTCACTGAGGGCAGTGACCCACCAGCGCCCCCTAGAGGGGAAAGGTCCCGTATCCCACCCCACGGATGCAGCCAGCCGCTGATCTCATCCGTGGGCGATGGAGGGGGCGGGACGGGGGCTGGGATGGGACGTGGGGGGGAAGGGGCGGGATGGGGCCGGGACGGGGGGGGCGGGTCTCTCTCCCTCCATCCCGGCTCTTTGACACCGACCCCCCCCCGGTCTCGGCGCTTTTACCAATTAAGGCGTTTCGCCAGGCGCCCCCCCCCCACCCCCCACCCGCGGCTCCTTCCCCGGCCGGGCGCGGCTCGTCCCAGTTCTGCTCCGGCCACGGCCCGGC
This sequence comes from Actinemys pallida, assembly GCA_023634205.1. Taxonomy (NCBI): domain Eukaryota; kingdom Metazoa; phylum Chordata; order Testudines; family Emydidae; genus Actinemys; species Actinemys pallida. Next base: position 2,662,396 of record JALMGD010000033.1, read on the forward strand.
CCGGCTCGGCACGGCGAGGTGAGCGGCCGCGGCCGGGGGCTCCGTGGCGGGGGGCGGGGGGATCCCTGTGACTCTGGGGGGCCGTTCCGAGGGTCCCCCAGGATGGAAGGCGACACCCCTGGTGGGGGCCGGGCCCGGGCCCGGGACCTCAAAGACTGGGGGGAACTTGCTGGGGGAAAGGGACACGTTGGGGGAGGGGGGAGGTATGGGAACCAGTGTTGGGGGGCAGGGACCGGGGAGCTGCGGTGGGGGGGCATGCTGGGCTGGGGGGCCGTGCCAGGCGGTGAGGGCGGGACTTTGGGGGTCATTGGTCCAGGTTACGGGGTCCCTGCTCCGTTTCCCGGGTGACTCGTGTTTCCGGCTGCTGGGGTGGGGGGCAGTGCAGGGAGTTGGGGGGTTAGCGGGGGTCTGCCTCAGGGTTAGGGCGCAGGGGGGTCGACCCAGGGACCTGCCCGGTGCCACGCTGGGGAGAGCAGAGAGGGAGGGAGGGACAGACGGATGGATAGATGGGTGGATGAAGGGACAGACAGGTAGATGGACAGGTGGGTGGATGGACAGACGGGTAGATGGATGGGTGGATAGACAGACAGACAGGTAGAGGGATGGATGGACAGATGGACGGGTGGGTAGATGGACGGACAGATGGATGGACGGATGGGGGGATCGATGGACAGACGGCCAGGTTGAGGGATGGATGGACAGACGGACGGGTTGGGGGATGGATGGGTGGGGGGATGGACAGACAGGTAGATGGATGGATGGACAGACAGACGGACAGGTGGGTGGATGGACAGATGGACGGGTGGGTAGATGGACGGACAGACGGATGGGTTGGAGGATGGATAGACAGACAGAAGGATGGTTGGACGGACGGACGGGTGGACGGACGGACAGGTGGGTTGGGGGACGGACAGACGGACGGGTGGGGGGATGGATGGGGGGACGGATGGACGGGTGGGTAGATGGACGGACGGATGGACGGACGGGTGGGGGGATGGATGGACGGGTGAGGGGACGGACGGACAGACAGACAGAAGGATGGTTGGACGGACGGACGGGTGGGGGAACGGATGGACGGACGGACAGGTGGGGGGACAGATGGATGGACGGGTGGGTAGATTGACAGACGGGTGGGGGGATGGACGGATGGGTAGATTGACGGATGGGTGGGGGGATGGATGGACGGACGGGTGGGTTGGGGGATGGATGGACGGGTGGGGGGATGGATGGATGGACGGGTGGGTTGGGGGATGGATGGACGGGTGGGTTGGGGGATGGACGGACGGGTGGGGGGATGGATGGATGGACGGGTGGGTGGGGGATGGATGGACGGACGGATGGGTGAGGGGACGGACGGACAGACAGACAGAAGGACGGTTGGACGGACGGACGGGTGGGGGGTCAGTAACTCAGGCTAATTAAAGCTGCAGCTGCTGCCGCAGGCCCAGGCCGCGGGGATGCGGGGGCCGGAGGGGGTCCCCAGACACTTTTAGCCCCACCTGGGACATGGAAACCCCCCAACCCACCCCCAACAGCTCAGGGAATCGCCCCCCCCCCAACAGGACCCGCTGCCTGGCTGCTCCTCTGCCCCCAGCCCCACCTGTGCCCCTCACTCCCGACCCACAGCCCCTGCTAGCCCAGCCCTGCCCCCTCCCAGCCCCGCCGGTGCCCCTCACTCCCGACCCGCAGCCCCCTGCTAGCCCAGCCCTGCCCCTCCCCCAGCCCCGCCGGTGCCCCTCACTCCCGACCCGCAGCCCCTGCTAGCCCGGCCCTGCCCCCCCCCAGCCCTGCCGGTGCCCCTCACTCCCGACCCGCAGCCCCTGCTAGCCCGGCCCTGCCCCCCCCCAGCCCTGCCGGTGCCCCTCACTCCCGACCCGCAGCCCCATAACCCCCCAGCCCCATAACCCCCCAGCCCTGCCGGTGCCCCTCACCCGCAGCCCCTGCTAGCCCGGCCCTGCCCCCCCCCCAGCCCTGCCGGTGCCCCTCACTCCTGACCCGCAGCCCCTGCTAGCCCGGCCCTGGGGAGGGGGTGGGCACTTTTGTCTTGTTATTTAAAAATCCCAGGGAAACTGAACTCTCCAAATAAGGGGAAAATATGAAGCCAGGTCCCGGCGCTGGGAGTTCGCGTGGGATGGTCGGGGGTGGGCGGGGAGGGGAGTGGGTTGGGGTGGCGCCGCTTGGCGGCTGAATCACAGCACTGCAGGCCCATTAGTTGGCACTGAGCCACTCGGGACACATTTAACAGAGATAATCCTTCCCAGCTCCACAGAGAGCCCAGGGCTGGGCTGGCAGGGACTGCGGGTCGTGAGTGAGGGGCACCGGCAGAGCTTGGGGGGGGGCAGGGCTGGGATGCCAGGGTCTGCGGGTCGGGACTCAGTGAGGGGCACGGGTGGAGCTGGGGGGGAGCCCAGGACTGGGCTAGCAGGGGCTGTGGGTCAGGAGTGAGGGGCACCGGCAGAGCTGTGGGGGGGGGACAGGGACAGGCTAGCAGGGGGCTGCGGCTCGGGAGTGAGGGGCACCGGCAGGGCTTGGGGGGCAGGGGCTGGGGGTCGGGAGTGAGGGGCACTGGCGGAGCTGTGGGGGCAGGGCTAGGCTAGCAGGGGGCTGCAGAGCTGGGCCGGGGGGCAGTCTCATTGCCTCTTTCCATTTGCTAGGCCTGTCCCTGCCCTTTTAGGATGCCAAACCCTGAATCCTGTGGGGCCTGAGCTCTGGACTCAGCCACACCCCAGCCCAGGGAGGTCAGGGCCTGGCCCCCCCTTTATAGCATCCTCCCCCAGCTGGGGAGTCCAGCTGTCTGTCCTCCCACAGCCCCACGGCATCGGGGTTGGAGCCTGCACCCCTCCCCCCAGCGCCCACCCCTGCTCCCTGTAATGGGGTGGGGGAAGCTGAAGGTCCCATTAGATCAACTAGTCAGAGCCCCGGGGCAGCCCTGAGCGGAGGTTCTCCCTAGTGCAGAGCGGGGACGAGGGGAGGGGGCGGGGGTCATATCCGCAGATAGATAGATAGATAGAGGGGGTGTCTGGGGATAGATAGATAGATAGATAGATAGATAGATGGGGTGGATGGGGGGGTGGGGATAGATAGATAGATAGATAGATAGAAGGGGTGGATGGGGATAGATAGATAGATAGATAGATAGATAGATAGATAGATAGATAGATAGATAGATAGATGGGGTGGATGGGGATAGATAGATAGATAGATAGATAGATAGATAGATAGATAGATAGATAGATAGATAGATAGATAGAAGGGGTGGATGGGGATAGATAGATAGATAGATAGATAGATAGATAGATAGATAGATAGATAGATAGATAGATGGGGTGGATGGGGATAGATAGATAGAGAGATAGATAGAGGGGGTGGATGGGGATAGAGAGATAGAGAGATAGAAGGGGGTCTATGGGGATAGGTAGATAGACAGACAGACAGAGGAGGTGTGGGGGGATAGAGGATGGGCGGGTTGGTGGATGGATGGAGAGGGTGGGTGGGGGCAGGTAGGTAGATGGAGGGTGGGTGGGGATAGGTGGATGGGGCAGGTAGGTAGATGGAGGGTGGGTGGGGATAGGTAGGTAGGTGGGTGGGTAGAAGGGGGGTGGGAACAGGTAGCTGATAGAGAGATGGGGTGCGGGGGTTAGTGGGAGGATACTTGAGGGGGGAATTGATGGCCGGACGGTGGACGGGAGGAGACGCTGCTCACAGGCACATGAGCTCAGCCATACGGATCCTGGGCACCAGGGGGCGCCCCGACCTGATTCTCCACCGTGACTCAGGGCGTGGTCGGGCGGGGCCCCAATAACCACAGCCCCCCGCCCTGCCAGTGCCCCTCACTCCCGACCTGCAGCCCCCGGCCCTGCCAGTGCCCCTCACTCCCGACCTGCAGCCCCCGGCCCTGCCGGTGCCCCTCACTCCCGACCCGCAGACCCTGCCAGCCCAGGCCTGCCCCCCCCAGCTGTACCAGTGCCCCTCACTCCCGACCCGCAGCCCCCTGCCCCCCCCAGCCCTGCCGGTGCCCCTCACTCCCGACCCGCAGACCCCTCCCAGCCCCGCCCCGCCCCCCCCAGCTCTGCCGGTGCCCCCCACTCTCAAGCAGCTGCCCTCTGGGCCGCGATGTTGCACAACCCATGGGGCGTGGGGGGCCAGGCAATGCCTGGCTGTGTCCGGAAGCCTGGGTGGGGCCCCCCGGGCCCCCCCCCCCCCTTTCCGAGCAGCCGTTGTGGTTGCTTCCCCCAAAGCAGTACTGAGTCATGGGTCAGGCGCATGCAGGGTTAACCGCCCAGCCCAAGTGCGGGGCAGGGCAGTCACCCCCCAGCTGGGCCCCGTTTGCAGCCCATGGGCCTCAGGAGGGTGCTGTCTGGTCAGCCCCCCAGATCTCAGTACCCCCCGGGCTCTGCAGTAACTGGGGATCTGTCCCACCCTCCCCCCAGCTCTGCCCCCAGGCTGGGTTCTCCCACAGGGGGTGTCACGGAGCCCTGACGAGTTTTCATTCAGGGGGTTACAGGCAGGCCCCAGGGTGAGGGACAGGGGACCCAGGTCATTAGGGTGACCAGATGTCTCGATTTTATAGGGACAGTCCCGATTTGGGGTTTTTTTCTTATATAGGCACCTATTACCCCCCCACCCCGTCCCTATTTTTCACACTTGTTATCTGGTCACCCTACAGGTGATGGGCAGGGAACCCAGGCGATGGGCAGGGTGAGGGACAAGGGCCCAGGTGATAGGCAATCGGGGGTGTGGTGTGGGGTGAGGGACCCAGGTGATCGGGGGGCGAGGGGCAGGGGACCCAGGTGATGGGCAGGGGTGAGGGGCAGGGACCCAGGTGATCCGGGGGGGCTGAGGGGCAGGGGACCCAGGTGATGGTGGGGTGAGGGGCAGGGACCCAGGTGATCGGGGGGCTGAGGGGCAGGGGACCCAGGCGATCGGGGATGTGGGGTGGGGTGAGGGACCCAGGTGGTCGGGGGGGGGCTGAGGGGCAGGGGACCCAGGCGATCGGGGGGGACGGGCCCAGCCCAGGGGGGCCGTGTGGGACCGGTCCGCCGCCAGCTCCCCTCCCAGCGCAGGAATGCAGCGGTCTGGCGTGTGGGAGCCCGCCCGGCTCTAGCGCCTGGAGGACCTGGGGGAGGGGGAGAAATTCCCCTCCCCCACGGCCGATCTCCTGGGTCCCCAGCACCCCTCCCCCTCCAGCGCGGGGTCCCGAGTCACTGGTGCCCCCTCTCCTCCCCCCGCTCCCGCGGGGCTGTCACGGGTGTGACCCTGTCGGTGTGTGGACGTGAGTCAACGTCTGTCTGGGTCAGTGTCTGTCTGGGTGCTGCTGCCCCCCCCAGGAACGGAGCGAGCCCCGAGCCCTCCCCTCCGCGCGGCCCTGGTGGAGCCCGGCCTCTGGGCTGCCCCCCCCCTCCTGCGCCCCGGATGCAGCTCCCCGGGGGAGACACCCGCCCCTCCGCGCCCCCCCCAGGGGAGGGGGGGTCTCCCCGCTCCCCCCGCCCCGCTCACGCCTCCCGGCCCGTCCCCAGGTCTGCGCCTGCCCGGCCCCGCCCCGCCTTATAATGAGCGGCTCCCAGGCGCGGCTGCCCCAGGCCGGCGCGGCGGCGGGCGAGGCGGCGGCGGGCGAGATGCCGGCCACGGAGAAGGACCTGGCGGAGGACGCGCCCTGGAAGAAAATCCAGCAAAACACCTTCACCCGCTGGTGCAACGAGCACCTGAAGTGCGTCCAGAAGCGCATCGCCAACCTGCAGGCGGACCTGGCCGACGGGCTGCGGCTCATCGCGCTGCTCGAGGTGTTGAGCCAGAAGAAACTGGGGCGCAAGTACAACCAGCGCCCCACTTTCCGGCAGATGCAGCTGGAGAACGTGTCCGTGGCGCTGGAGTTCCTGGAGCGCGAGAACATCAAGCTGGTCTCCATCGGTGAGCCGGGGGGGCCCTGGGGGGCGCCGGGGGGGCCCAGGGAGAAGCACTTTGCTGACGGCGGGTACTGGGGGGCAGGGGGAGCTGGGGGTTCCTTGGGGGAAGATGGGGTGACGGTGGTGGTCCGCTGAAGAGGCGGCGGCGGCGCCCGGGCCCGCGGTGAGGATCTTGGCGACACAAGCGGAGTTTTGCTGGGGGGTTGGAATGGGGCACCCGACGTAGGGAGCCCTAGATCTGTGCGTGGGGGGCGAGCTCGGGGGTGGGGCAGGGAGCCCCCCACAGCGGCGGCGGCGGCGGCTGCTGAATTAGGCTCATAGCGATGGTGGTGACGGGGGGGCTATGGGGTGCGGGTATCTGGGGGCTCCGCGGGCTGGCTCCCTGTGGGGCTGGGGGAAGAGCAGGAGAAGGGAGCGATTCCTAGGGGGCCACCCCGAGCTCAGCCCCCCAACCACCCGCGGGACGCTTCCCCCCCACCATGTGACGGGGGCGGGCTCCCTGGATCTTCTCCCCACGGAGCTCGGGGTTGGGGCTCTGAGATGGGGCAGGAAGCAGTTGGGGGTGTAGATACATCGCCTGTGACCCCGTTGTGGGGCAGCCCCCCGGGACTAGAGGTGTGCAACTGTCACCCCCCCCCAACCCACAAGACCAATTCACTTCTCACTGGATGGTCCCAGCACGACTGGAGGGATGATGGGGGGGAGCCCAGGGCCGGGCTGGCAGGGGGCTGCAGGTCGGGAGTGAGGGGCACCGGCCGGGCTGCGGGGGGCCGGGCTGGCAGGGGCTGCAGGTCGGGAGTGAGGGGCACCGGCCGGGCTGCGGGGGGCCGGGCTGGCAGGGGCTGCAGGTCGGGAGTGAGGGGCACAGGCCGGGCTGAGGGGGGCTGGGCTGACAGGGGCTGCAGGTCGGGAGTGAGGGGCACCGGCCGGGCTGCGGGGGGCCGGGCTGGCAGGGGCTGCAGGTCGGGAGTGAGGGGCACCGGCCGGGCTGCGGGCCTGGGGGGAGGGGAGTCAAGTCTCCGTTATGCAGCCTGTAACAAAGGCTGGGGGGGCGGATCTGTTTCTCATCCCAGGAATGTGCTGTTAACCCCGGCCAGGCTGGGCTCTGCGGAAGGAAGGGGGCTGGAGGATGTGGGGGGCGCCTCGTTGGGCCCCCTTCTGTGGGCACCAGAAGGCGGTTAGGGCCTGGGGAACGCGGGGCCCCTTGCCAGAGCCCACAGCGGGGTGCGGCCTGGGCCCGGCTGGGGGGGCTGCCTGGGAAAACAGAGGAATTAAAGCTCCCCCCAAGGTGCTGGCTACGGGGGAGGGGGTCTGTACAGAAGAGGGGCATGGCCACGTACTGCTGGGGGGTCTCTCGGGGTAAGACCCATCTGGACACTGTAGGGGACACCCGTGGGGGGTCATCGGCCTCTGAAGGCTACTGAGGGGAATTGAGGGGCACCGGCAGAGCTGGGGGGCACAGGGCTGGGCTGGCAGGGGGCGTGGGTCGGGAGTGAGGGGCACCGGCAGGGCTGGGGGGCAGGGCTGGGCTGGCAGGGGGCGTGGGTCGGGAGTGAGGGGCACCGGCAGGGCTGGGGGGCACGGCTGGGCTGGCAGGGGGCACAGATTCTGGCTGGGGGTGGCTCTTTTGCCCTGGCGGGGAAGGGGGAGGAGCTGCTGGTCAGAGGAGGGGCTTTTCCCATCTCCACCCTAGTGCCATGCCCAGGGTACTGGCTGTGGGGCTGCCCCATGATTTCTCCCCCCAGCCCAGCTGGCCGTGTCCCCCCCCCCCCCCAAAAAGAAACTTGTGGTTTGAAGCTGCATCCTCAGCAGAGAAGATATTGGGGGGAGGGAGGAGATCGGAGGGGGGAGGGCTCCTTTCTGGGATGTGTCCTGCCCCCTGCCCCCAATAGACCCAAGAGTGAGAGAGACAGCCCTGGGGCTGGCATGAAAGGGCAAGGATAGGACCCCCCCCACACGCACCAGCAGAGCTCAGGGCCGGGGGGCCCAGGGCCGGGCTGGCGAGGGCTGCGGGTCGGGAGTGAGGGGCACCGGTGGGGTCGGGAGTGAGGGGCACCGGCAGGGCCGGGGGGCCCAGGGCCGGGCTGGCGGGGGCTGTGGGTCGGGAGTGAGGGGCTCTGTTCCCACAGGCTGGGAACTCCCTGCTCTCATTCAGGGCCGGGGCTGGGCGGGGGCAGGATGTTGGGGGCGGGACCTGGGGGGTTCCCCTCCCCCCTCCCAGGACTGGGGGGCTGCAGGATCCATCGGGAGGAGCCGGTGTCTGGCGGCCGCTCCATATAAGGCTAAAAAATGTTGGAGTGTCGGGCGGAGCCTCCGGGAATGGGGGGAGGGGCGGGTCATCCCCTCCCCCCCCCGCCCCCCCGCGCCAGGCCTGGCTGCGCCGGGACACCCCCACGTGCTGGGGGACAGGGACCCCCCATCACCCCTTGGTGCTGGGGGCTCCGACTGGGCTGACACTGATCCTTGGGCTGCAATCGGGGGTCTCTGTTCACCTGGCGTGTGCCCCATGGTATGGAGACGGGCTGGGGTCTCCCTGCCCTGCCCCCCCGCGATGGGCACAGACAGTTTGGGGGTGTTGGGGGGTGACCATTCCTCTGTGCAGTGCTGTGCTCAGGGGCTTACAAGGGGCTGGGAGCCCGGACGCCTGGGTTCTCTCCCCGGCTCTGGGACAGGACTGGGCTCTGGGACCTTGGTTTACACATGGAGAGGGGGTGGTGCCGGTGCCCCTCACTCCCGACCCGCAGCCCCTGTTCTCGGGCCCTGGCTCCTGTCCCCGGAGTGAGTCAGGCTGGGCTCAGCCCCCACCCCCCCAGCCAATTCCCCTCCCCCTCAATCTGGGCCCCAAGCCAGCCCAGCCGCAGGGTGGGGGAGGGGTCTGGGATGAATGGATTTGGGGCAGCCTGGGAAACAGTCTTCCTCTGGGGCCGGGGAGGATCCCCTGATGGAAGGGGTCATGGCTGAACCCCCGGTGCCCCTCACTCCTGACGCGGAGCCCCTGCAAGCCCAGCCCTGGGCTCCCCCCCCCCCCCACAGCCCTGCCGGTGCCCCTCACTCCTGACCCGCAGCCCCCGCTAGCCCAGCCCTGCCCCCCCCAGCTCTGCCGGTGCCCCTCACTCCCGACCCGCAGCCCCCGCTAGTCCGGCCCTGCCCCCCCCCAGCTCTGCCGGTGCCCCTCACTCCCGACCCGCAGCCCCCGCTAGCCCAGCCCTGCCCCCCCCAGCTCTGCCGGTGCCCCTCACTCCCGACCCGCAGCCCCTGCCAGCCCAGCCCTGGGCTCCCCCCCCCCCCCCAGCTCTGCCGGTGCCCCTCACTCCTGACCCGCAGCCCCTGCCAGCCCAGCCCTGGGCTCTCCCCCCCCCCCCCCCCAGCTCTGCCGGTGCCCCTCACTCCCGACCCGCAGTCCCCTGGAAGACACCATTAATGCTTTTTCCTGGGTTCTGGGGCGGGGGGCTCAGAGAGGGATGCTCGGTGCACGGGGGTGGCGAGGGGGAGCTGGGGTGCCGCTGGTGCCCTGCCCCCCATGCTGACCCCCCTGTCTACCCGCAGACAGCAAGGCCATCGTGGATGGGAACCTGAAGCTGATCCTGGGTCTGATCTGGACGCTGATCCTGCACTACTCCATCTCCATGCCCATGTGGGACGAGGAGGACGACGAGGAGACTAAGAAGCAGACGCCGAAGCAGCGGCTGCTGGGCTGGATCCAGAACAAGCTGCCCGAGCTGCCCATCACCAACTTCAGCAAGGACTGGCAGAGCGGGCGGGCGCTGGGGGCCTTGGTGGACAGCTGTGCCCCGGGTGAGGGGGGCACGGGGCCCCGGGGGAGGAGGGCAGGGGGCGTGGGGTCCCAGGGGAGGGGGGCTGGCGGGAGGGGGAGGGGGGTCCCAGGGGAGGGACGCTGGGGGCAGGGGAAGGGGGGCCCCGGGGGAGGGGGGCAGGGGGCGCAGTGCCCCCGGGGAGGGACACTGGGGGAGGGGGGCCCGGGGCACCACGGGGACATTGTTTCTGGCTCCAGGGCATTGTGGCGGATGGCATCAGGCCATCGGGGGACTCATGGGGGAAGGGAGATTGGGGGAGTCCAGCCCCCCAGTTGTGGGGTGGCAGCCAGCAGGGCCGGGATGGGGGGGACTCCATGTGCCACTAACCCCCCTGCTCACCCAGGTCTCTGCCCCGACTGGGACTCCTGGGACGCCAGCAAACCCGTCAACAATGCCCGCGAGGCCATGCAGCAGGCTGACGACTGGCTGGGCATCCCCCAGGTGGGGGCTGGTGCTGTCCTGAGGGACTGGGGGGTTTCCTGGAAGGAGGGGTGCAGGTGTCTGGGGGAGCTGTGGGGGGCTGGAGGGGGTGTGTGGTGTCCAGGGGATGTGGGGCAGGCCGGGAGGCTGGGGGAGCAGTGTCCAGGGGATGTGGGGCAGGCCGGGGGGCTGGGGGTACCATGGGAGGCTGCGGGAGCTGTGTCCAGGGGATGTGGGGCAGGCCGGGGGGGCACGGTGGCAGGTCTGACCCCCCTGTCCCCACGGCAGGTCATCACCCCGGAGGAGATCGTGGACCCCAATGTGGACGAGCACTCGGTCATGACCTACCTGTCCCAGTTCCCCAAGGCCAAGCTCAAGCCGGGTGCCCCCCTGCGTCCCAAGCTGAACCCCAAGAAGGCGCGAGCCTACGGCCCTGGTGAGTCCTGGGGGCCAGACCAGACTGGGGGGGAGCAGCTCCCCCATGGGCCAGCCTCTCCCTTTGCCCCCTCTGGGGGGGGCACTTCTGTGTTGGGGGGCCTGGCCCCTTAGAATCATAGAATCATAGAATATCAGGGTTGGAAGGGACCTCAAGAGGTCATCTAGTCCAACCCCCTGCTCAAAGCAGGACCAATTCCCAACTAAATCATCCCAGCCAGGGCTTTGTCAAGCCGGGCCTTAAAAACCTCCAAGGAAGGAGACTCCACCACCTCCCTAGGTAACGCATTCCAGTGCTTCACCACCCTCCTAGTGAAATAGTGTTTCCTAATATCCAACCTAGACCTCCCCCACTGCAACTTGAGACCATTGCTCCTTGTTCTGTCATCTGCCACCACTGAGAACAGCCGAGCTCCATCCTCTTTGGAACCCCCCTTCAGGTAGTTGAAGGCTGCTATCAAATACCCCCTCATTCTTCTCTTCTGGAGACTAAACAATCCCAGTTCCCTCAGCCTCTCCTCATAAGTCATGTGCTCCAGCCCCCTAATCATTTTTGTTGCCCTCCGCTGGACTCTTTCCAATTTTTCCACATCCTTCTTGTAGTGTGGGGCCCAAAACTGGACACAGTACTCCAGATGAGGCCTCACCAATGTCGAATAAAGGGGAACGATCACGTCCCTCGATCTGCTGGCAATGCCCCTACTTATACAGCCCAAAATGCCGTTAGCCTTCTTGGCAACAAGAGCACACTGTTGACTCATATCCAGCTTCTCGTCCACTGTGACCCCTAGATCCTTTTCTGCAGAACTGCTACCTAGCCATTCGGTCCCTAGTTTGTAGCAGTGCATGGGATTCTTCCGTCCTAAGTGCAGGACTCTGCACTTGTCCTTGTTGAACCTCATCAGGTTTCTTTTGGCCCAATCCTCTAATTTGTCTAGGTCCCTCTGTATCCGATCCCTACCCTCTAGTGTATCTACCACGCCTCCTAGTTTAGTGTCATCGGCAAACTTGCTGAGAGTGCAGTCCACACCATCCTCCAGATCATTAATAAAGATATTAAACAAAACCGGCCCCAGGACCGACCCTTGGGGCACTCCGCTTGAAACTGGCTGCCAACTAGACATGGAGCCATTGATCACTACCCGTTGAGCCCGACGATCTAGCCAGCTTTCTATCCACCTTACAGTCCATTCATCCAGCCCATACTTCTTTAACTTGGTGGCAAGAATACTGTGGAATACCTTCCTTTTGGGGGCTTTCCAGCCCCCTTGCCCCTCCTCACCCCGTGGGCAGAGTCCCCCCCCATGACTGTTATCATCATTGCCCCTTCTCGGGGTGCCCCACTGCAGCCTCTCTGTGCCGGGGTGGGGGGCTGACCCCGCCCCCTCCTGGGCTGACCCCGCCCCCTCCTGGGCTGACCCCGCCCCCTCCTGGGCTGACTCCGCCCCCAGGTATTGAGCCCACCGGGAACATGGTGAAGAGAAAGGCTGAGTTCACCGTGGAGACCATCAGCGCCGGCCAGGGCGACGTCCTGGTCTACGTGGAGGACCCAGCTGGGCACAGAGAAGAGGTGGGAGCCCAGGGCTGGGTTAGCAGGGGCTGCGGGTCGGGAGTGAGGGGCACCGGCTGGGCTGGGGGGCGGGGGGGGGGCAGGGCTGGGCTAGCAGGGGGCTGCGGGTCGGGAGTGAGGGGCACCGGCAGGGCTGGGGGGTTATGGGGCTGGGGGTCGGGAGTGAGGGGCACCGTCAGAGCTGGGGGGGGGCAGGGCTGGGCTGGCAGGGGCTGCGGGTCGGGAGTGAGGGGCACCGGCAGGGCTGGGGGGCGGCAGGGTTGGGCTAGCAGGGGCTGCGGGTCAGGAGTGAGGGGTGCTGGTGGGGGGGCTCTCAATCTAATGCTGTTTCTCCCCATAGGCCAAGGTCATCGCGAACAATGACAAGAACCGAACTTTCTCCGTCTCGTACATTCCCAAAGTAACTGGGGTCCACAAGGTGAGACTCCCCTGTCCCCCCCCCCCCCATCTAGTCACCAGCCCTCTCAGTCCTAGGGAGAGAACCCAGGAGTCCTGGCTCCCGGCCCCCCCACTCTACCCCACCAGCCCCCACTCCCCTCCCAGTCCCGGGGGGAGAACCCAGGCGTCCTGGCTCCCAGCCCCCCCTGCTCTACCCCACCAGCCCCACTTCCCTCCCAGTCCCGGGGGGAGAACCCAGGAGTCCTGGCTCGCAGCCCCCCCGTCCGGCTCCCGCTGTAACCCCACTGCCCCCAGGTGACGGTGCTGTTCGCGGGGCAGCACATTGCCAAGAGTCCGTTCGAGGTGACGGTGGGGAAATCGCTGGGCGACGCCGGGCGGGTGACGGCCCAGGGGCCCGGCCTGGAGCCCACGGGCAACATCGCCAACAAGGTCACCTCCTTCGAGGTCTTCACGGCCGGTGAGTGGGGGGTGCCAAGGGGGGCCGGGCTGGGGCTGACCCCTCCCTCCCCCAGGCACGGGGGCAGGCGAGGTGGAGGTGAGGGGGGCTGGGGGATTTTATGGGGGGCTGGGGCTGACCCCTCCCTCCCCCCAGGTGCGGGGGGCGGGCGAGGGGGAGATGAGGGGGGCTGGGGATCCCATGGGGGGCTGGGCCGGGGCTGACCCCTCCCTCCCCCAGGCACGGGCGAGGGGGAGGCGAGGGGGGCTGGGGGATCCCATGGGGGGCCGGGCCGGGGCTGACCCCTCCCCCAGGCGCGGGGGAGGTGAGGGGGGCTGGGGGATCTCATGGGGGGGCCTGGCCGGGGCTGACCCCTCCCTCCCCCAGGCGCGGGGGGCGGGCGAGGTGGAGGTGACGGTGGTGGACCCCAGCGGGCGGAAGGGCTCGGTGGAGCAGCAGCTGGAGGACAAGGGCGACAGCACCTACCGGTGCACCTACCGCCCGGGCGCCGAGGGCACCTACACCGTCCACGTGACCTTCGGGGGCATGCCCATCCCCCGCAGCCCCTACACCGTCGCTGTGGGGCAGGGTGAGCACGGGGGGCCGGGCTGGGCAGGGCGGGTCTCCCACAATGTCCCATGTCTGGGGGGGGTCTCTGCTGTCTGTCTGTCTCTCTGCCCCCCAGCATGGGGCCCCCAGGGCATCTCGGGGTTCCCCAAGGATACGGGGGTTCTCTCTCTCTCTCTCTCTGCCCCCTGGCATGGGGGTCTCCCTCGCGGGACATGGGGGGGTCCCTGCTCTGTCTGCCCCCCCGGTAACTCTCCTCTCTCTCCTCTCTCCGCTGCGCTCTCAGCTGTCCTAGTTCTCTCTCTCTGTCTGTCTGTCTCTCGATGAGCCGCCGTCCCGGATCCTCGGCTGGTGCCCCTCACCCTGGCGCCAGGCCGGCCCGGCTAATGGTACTGTGTGGGCTTGGGGGTGGGAGGAGGGCTGCGGGAGGGGGGCTGGGGCCCAGAGAGCCTGCATTTGGGTGGGGGGGGTAGCCCCGGACGCCTGGGTCCCCTTTCTCACTGCCTAGCAAATAACCCCAATGCCTGGTGGGGATGGGGTGCACCCGGACGCCTGGGTCCTTCTCGCTCACTTTCTCCCCCCTGCTGTGTGTCACTGGGGAGCGGGAGCCCCAGACGCCTGGGTTCCTCTCTCACTTGAGACTGAAACCCCAATGCCTGGTGGGGGGTGGGGGGGCACCGGACGCCTGGGTCCCTCTCACGGTCTGTCTCCCCTCCCCCCCAGCCTGTAGCCCCAGTGCCTGCCGGGCCACGGGCCGGGGGCTGCAGCCCAAGGGGCTCCGGGTGAAGGAGCCGGCGGATTTCAAGGTCTACACGAAAGGCGCCGGTAGCGGGGAGCTCAAGGTCACGGTCAAGGGCCCAAGTGAGTGGACCGCCCCCCCGGGGAGGGGAGGGGGGCTGCAGGCGGCAATGGGGGGGCTGCCCCATGGAGGGTGGGAGGGGCTGTGGGGAGCTGCCCCACACTGACCCCGTCTCCCTGCAGAGGGGTCAGAGAGCGTGAAGCAGAAGGATCTAGGGGGCCTGTGGCGGGAGGGGCTGCCCCATGGAGGGTGGGGGCCTGTGGGGGGCTGCCCCACACTGACCCCGTCTCCCCACAGAGGGGCCGGAGAGCGTGAAGCAGAAGGATCTGGGCGATGGGGTTTTTGCCTTCGAGTATTTCCCCACCCTGCCCGGGAACTACACGGTCACCATCACCTGGGGGGGGCAGCAGGTGCCACGCAGGTGAGTGCCCCGCGGGCTGCTGGGGGGGCAGGCTTGGGGGGGCACAGTGGGGCCTGGTGCATGCTGGGATGGCTGGGGACGGGATGCCCGGTGCATGCTGAGGGGACTGGGTGGGGACCCGGGCAATGCCCCAATGCGGGCTCTGTGTGTGTGTGTGTGTGTGTGTGTGTGATATGCCCTGGGGGGAGGGACACATGGGGGGGGCGCGGTGCCATGGCGACCATGTTGTGACCTGCTCTTCTCCGCCCTCCCCACCCCAGCCCGTTTGAGGTGAAGGTCGGCCCTGAGTGCGGCAGCCAGAAGGTCCGGGCCTGGGGGCCAGGGCTGGAGGGTGGCGTGGTCGGCAAGTCGGCTGACTTCGTGGTGGAGGCCATCGGGGATGATGTGGGCACGCTGGGTGAGTGGGGAGCTGGGGGGGGGGGGAGTTGGGAGCTGGGGGGGGTGAGGGGGGAGCTGGGCGGGTGAGTAGGGTGGGGGGAGCTGGATTCCCCAATCTTGGTCCCACCCGGGAAGTAAGGGTGGGTGGGGGTCCGGGAAATGCTGGACAGTCGTGGGGGAGGCTGCGAGGGGGCTCCAGTCTTGGTCGGGGGGCTGGTTGCTCGTGCAGGTCCCCCGGATCTCAATCGGGTGGCAGGGCTTTGGGTGCTGCCGGGGTCCCCATCTTGGGGTGGGGGAAGGGCTGGGCGTTCATTGGGACCCCACCTCCACGGAGGTAGGGGCCGGGGGGCCTGGGTGGTGGAGGGGCCGGTCTCCCCTTGGGGGCCCGGGTCTGGGGGGCGGTGGAAGGACCGAGAGTCCTGGTCTCAACCCTCTTTTCCCCCCCCCCCCCCCAGGGTTCTCGGTGGAGGGCCCGTCCCAGGCCAGGATCGAGTGTGACGACCGGGGCGACGGCTCCTGCGACGTGCGCTACTGGCCCCAGGAGCCGGGCGACTATGCCGTGCACGTCCTGTGCAACGGGGCCGACATTCGGCACAGCCCCTTCATGGCCGAGATCCGCCCCGCCCCCCGCGACCTGCACCCCGAGAAGGTACCGCCTGGAGCGGGGGCTGGGGCTGGGAGCCAGGACTCCTGGGTTCTCTCTCCGGCTCGGGGAGGGGAGCGGGGTCTACAGCTGGGAGTGGGGCTGACATGAGGGCAGGGTCCCCTCTCACCCGTGCCCCCTCCCCCCTCAGGTGAAAGCCCACGGGCCTGGGCTGGAGAAGACGGGTGTCGCCATCAACAAACCGGCCGAGTTCACAGTGGATGCCAAGAATGGCGGGAAGGCCCCTCTGAAGGTCCAGGTGCAGGTGAGGAGAGGGGGCTGCCAGATTGGGGTGGCCCAGGGCTGGGGGGCACAGGGCGGTGCAGGTCAGCGTGGCTGTGTACAGATGGGGTGGCTAGGTGCATCCTGGCAGAGGTGCCAAGTGGGGCACTGGGGGCTTGACCCCACTCTGCCCTCAAGACGCGGAGGGCACCTGAGGGTGGGAGCTGGGGGCCGGCTGGCGGCTGACCCGCTCTGCCCCCCCGGGGAGGAGGGAGGGAGGGCTGGGGGCCGGCTGGTGGCTGACCCGCTCTGCCCCCCGGGGAGGAGGGAGGGAGGGCTGGGGGCCGGCTGGCGGCTGACCCGCTCTGCCCCCCGGGGAGGAGGGAGGGAGGGAGGGCTGGGGGCTGGCTGGCGGCTGACCCGCTCTGCCCCCCGGGGAGGAGGGAGGGAGGGCTGGGGCCGGCTGGCGGCTGACCCGCTCTGCCCCCCCGGGGAGGAGGGAGGGAGGGCTGGGGCCGGCTGGCGGCTGACCCGCTCTGCCCCCCGGGGAGGAGGGAGGGAGGGAGGGCTGGGGGCTGGCTGGCGGCTGACCCGCTCTGCCCCCCCGGGGAGGAGGGAGGGAGGGCTGGGGCCGGCTGGCGGCTGACCCGCTCTGCCCCCCCGGGGAGGAGGGAGGGAGGGCTGGGGCCGGCTGGCGGCTGACCCGCTCTGCCCCCCCGGGGAGGAGGGAGGGAGGGCTGGGGCCGGCTGGCGGCTGACCCGCTCTGCCCCCAGGATGCGGAGGGCTCCCCGGTGGATGTGGCGGTGAAGGACAACGGGAACGGCACCTACAGCTGCTCCTATGTGCCCAAGAAGCCGGTGAAACACACGGCCATGGTGTCCTGGGGGGGGCGTCAACATCCCCAACAGCCCCTACCGCGTGAGTGCCCCCTGGGGGGGACCCTCTGCTGGGAGCTGGGCGGGGGGGGGCGTGTCCCACAATGCCCTGGGGCTGGGCTGGGGGGGGGCGGGCACATGTCACACAATGCCCTGGGGCTGGGCTGGGGGGGGCGGGCACATGTCACACAATGCCCTGGGGCTGGGCTGGGACGGGGTGGGGGTTGCCCATGGTAACAGGTTGGGCCTAGTGATCCCAAGCCAGGCCTTGACTATACAGGGATTTTGTCCCACAATGCACTGGGGTGGGGTGTGTGTCCCACAATGCACTGGTCCGGGACAGGGGTGGGGACCTACCCATGGTAACAGGTTGGGTGTAGCGATCCCAGGCCTTGGCTGTCCCACGATGCACTGGGATCGGGGTGGGGGTTGCCCATAGCAACAGGTTGGGCCTAGTGATCCCAGGCCCGGACTATACAGGGATTTTGTCCCATAATGCAGTGTGCTGGGGGGGGGTTCCCAGGAGCACGTGTCCCATAATGCACTGGGGGGGGTTACCCATGTAACAGATTGGGCCTAGTGATCCCAGGCCTTGGCCGTAATGCACCAGACGCTGGGGCCCGGTGGCCCGGCCAGGCCTGCCGCCAGGGTGGGGGTGACTTGCTGAAATAGACCCCCCACATTGTCCGCCTCCCACTGCACTGAGACCCTGGGATGGCCCAGACGCCTGGGTTCTCTCCCTGGCTCTGCGAGGGGAGGGGGTCTGGTGGGTCAGAGCAGGGGGGGCTGGGAGCCAGGACTCCTGGGTTCTCCCCGGCTCTGGGAGGGGAGGGGGGTCTGGTGGGTCAGAGCAGGGGGGGCTGGGAGCCAGGATTCCTGGGTTCTCTCCCTGGCTCTGGGAGGGGAGGGGGGTCTGGTGGGTCAGAGCAGGGGGGGCTGGGAGCCAGGATTCCTGGGTTCTCTCCCTGGCTCTGGGAGGGGAGTGGGGTCTGGTGGGTCAGAGCAGGGGGGGCTGGGAGCCAGGACTCTTGGGTTCTCTCCCCGGCTCGGGGGGGGGGGGGGGGGGGCGGGCAATGTGATGTTGGGGGGGGGGGGGTGTTTGTGTATTACAGCAGCAATAGGCATTATAATGCCAAGCCCCCCCCCCCCCCGGCCCTGTAGCTGGGGCCTTCTGGCCCCTTCCCTGTCGGGGTGCTGGCCCCAGGTGAAGAGCTCGGGGGGGGACCCCCATCTGACCTGTCCCTTCCCCCCAGGTGAACGTGGGGGCTGGCAGCCACCCCCACAAGGTGAAGGTGTACGGCCCCGGCGTGGCCAAGACGGGGCTCAAGGCCCACGAACCCACCTACTTCACTGTGGACTGTGCCGAGGCCGGGCAGGGTGAGTGCCGGGGAGGGCCTCGGGGCTGGGGGGGGGGGTGTCGGCTGGGGGCCTCTAGACGGGAGCCTGGTTCCTGGGGCTGGGCAGGGTGAGTGCCGGGGCTGGGGGCCTGTGGAGGGGAGCCGGGTTCCTGGGGCCAGGCTGGGGGGGTTGGGGGCAGGCTGCGGGGTGGGAGCCGGGGGGGCTGTGGGGTGTGTGTGTGAGCCGAGGGGCTGATGGGTGGGGGTTGGGGCAGGCTGCGGGGTGGGAGCTGAGGGGCTCTAACGTGTCTCCCCGCGCCCCCCACACAGGGGGAGTTGTGGGGGGTGGGTTGGCGACTTGAGGGTGACCCGGGCATGGCAGAGGTCGGCGGGGGGCAGGGCAGGGGGGCTGTGCGGGGAGCTGACGGCTCTGCTGGGTTCCCCCCCCCGCCCAGGTGACGTGAGCATTGGGATCAAGTGCGCCCCGGGCGTGGTGGGGCCGGCCGAGGCCGACATTGACTTCGACATCATCCGCAATGACAACGACACGTTCACCGTGCGCTACACGCCGCGCGGGCCCGGCACCTACACCATCATGGTGCTCTTCGCTGACCAGGTCCGCCAGGGGGAAACCAGGGCAGGGGACCACAATCCTGGTGCTTTCCGCTCACCGCATCCTGCCCATATTTCGGGGGCACGGCCTCGGGCAGAGCAGGGGGTGGGAAGGGCGCGATGCGAGGGGGGAGGTGCTTTTCATCAATCTCTCCTATGGGGCAGGCTCTGTGTCACGGGGTCCCTGGGCGATGCTCTGGAACGTCCCCATTCGAAGCCAGCCAAAACTCTGGGGAGCCTCCTCTCTGGGAGCAGACTGTCTCCAGGGCCAGAAGCTTCCCCAGCTTCCACCTTCCTGGGTCTGACCCTGGACCATTCGGCCTCCCCTGCCCCCCCGTGCGGTTCCCCCAGCAATTCGCCCGGCGGGGTCCTGGGGCAGCCAGAGGGCCCTGCCCCCCCCCCCCCCCCCCCGACGTGACTCTCAGCCAGCATGTAGAACAGAAGGTGTATTCGTTGACAGGAACACGGCATAGAACAGAGCTTGGTATCCCAGAAATCAGTGACTTTCAGCCAAGCCCATCTTGGGGAGTCCCGGGCCAGACACCTGGACTCCCCCTCTTCCAGCCCCCCAAGCAGACTGCAAAGCTTCCAGCAACCAACCTCCTCCTCCTCTTTGTCCTGCAAAAGGTGTCACTTGGTCACACCCCCGTCCTGGGTCTCCAGTTGCATACCTGCAGACAGCTGGGCAGCCTCACCTGTACCCAATTCCCACCACCGAAGCAGTGGTGCATACATGAGGAAACCGAGGCACACGCCTTATTAGTGTAGGACAGTAAGACTCGCGTGCAACATAACAAGATGAATAAAACCCCACTTTGTCACACTCTGCCCTGGGAGCGCCGGGGGCTCCCCACTCACTGGGGCTGGGGGGCCTTGGGGGCAGTGCGGGAGTTCATTGCAGAGGGGAGCTGCCCTGCTCAGGGTGACAGAGTGGTGGTGGTGGGGGGGGGGGGGGGCGCATGGCTTCTGACTCCCTGCTACCTCCTTAGGCCACCCCCACCAGCCCCATCCGCATCAAGGTCGACCCATCCCACGACGCCAGCAAGGTCAAGGCCGAAGGGCCTGGGCTGAACCGGACTGGTGAGTTTGGGGGGCAGGGGGTTGGTCTGGGCGAGGGAGGAAATTCTGACTTGGCGTGGGGGATGAGGCAGCGGGGGGGGATGGAGGGGGAACGGGGACGCAGGCAGCGGGTGGGGATGGAGTGGGAAGGGGGGATGAGGCAGCAGAGGGGGAAGGGGGGGGCGCAGGCAGCGGGGGAGGACGGAGGGGAAAGGGGGGCGAATACATCCACTGACCCCCATGGGTCCCCCCCCGGCAGGCGTGGAACTGGGCAAGCCCACCCACTTCACGGTGAATGCCAAGGCAGGGGGCCGGGCGCCCCTGGACGTGCAGTTCACCGGCCCGGCCAAGGGCGAGGCCGTGCGGGACTCGGAGGTGATCGACAACCACGACGGGACCCACACAGTGAAATACACCCCTGTGCAGCAGGTACGAGGGGGGGCCCCGGCCCCATCCCCCCGAGCCGGCAGGGCCTGGCTCTTTGGGGGGCACCTCTCCCCGGGTCCCTCCAGGCCTGGGGCTGGGCTCCGTCTCCCCTTGCAGGGTGTCCCGGGCTCCCAGCCCGTCTCGGGGGTGCACTCTCCTAAGGGGGTTAAACTCTGCGCCTCTCTGAGCCTCCAGCAGCCTAGCTCTGCCGTTGGCCCCCTCAGGGAGTCTCCTTGCTCTGGTCTCTGCTCCCTCTGGGGGTGAGGGCCCCGATGTGGCCCCTGATCTCAAGCCTGCAGGGACTTTCAGCCAACGTAACACAGAAGGGTTGCCCCGGCCATCAGTGGCCAGGCGACAGAGTGACCAGCCATTGTCTGTGCCTGTCGCAGTCACACCTGCCCTCTAGGGGTTGCTGCGACGGTCACACCCCTTCGTCCCACCACCGAGAGACTTGAGTAACACCCGGGGAAACTGAGGCACGCACACGGTGTTCAGAGAAAATGATACGAACCTTCCCGCTTCGTCACACAGGGTAACCTGGGCGTGGCCGTGACTTACGGCGGAGACCACATCCCCAAAAGCCCCTTCAGCGTGGGCGTGGCCCCCAGCCTGGACCTCAGCAAGATCAAGATCACCGGCCTGGCTGACAGTGCGTACCCGGGCGGGGAGGGCTGGGCCTCCTGACCCAGCGAAGGGGACAAATACGGCACTTGGGGACCGGAGGGGGGGAGCTGGGGGTCGAGCCTGCCCCATGCCAGGCTGCAGCTAAGGGGGCGAGCGTGGTGCTGGTAGGAGGGCTGGGAGAACTTGGCTCCTATATGGAGCAGTGACATCTGACAGCGGGCGGGGTGGGGGGCCCATGGTGGGGCGGGAGGGGGCCGGTGGACATGCCTGGTTCCGGGCTCACGGCTCTCCCTCTCTGTGCAGAAGTTGAGGCGGGCAAGGACCAGGAGTTCACGGTCAAGTCCAAGGGGGCTGGCGGACAGGGCAAGGTGGCCGCAAAGATCACGGGGCCGGCGGGCAAGTCGGTGCCCTGCAAGGTGGAGCCAGGCCTGAGCCCCGACAACAACGTGGTGAAATTCATCCCCCGCGAGGAGGGGCCCTATGAGGTTCAGGTGACCTACGACGGAGCCCCTGTGCCCGGCAGCCCCTTCCCCATGGAGGCCGTGCCCCCCACCAACCCCTCCAAGGTGGGTGTCCCCTGCTACCCCCCCATGGGCAGCGCTGCCGGGGGGACCTGGGGGGTGGGACACCCCACGCCCATTTGCTGGGGGGCTAGAGTCCTTCCCCTGCCCAAAGGTGAAGGCCGGGGGGAGGTGGGTGGGGGTCCGTGCTGGGGCAGACGGGTACCTGGCGAGATGGGCGTGGGCCGAGGCCTTAGCAAGGCAGGCGGGGCGTGAACGGGTACCCGGCGAGGGGCGGGGCCTTGGCAAGGCGGGCAGGGGGCGGTGCTGGGGCAGGCGGGGTACCTGGTGAGGCGGGCGGGTGGTGCTGGGGCGGGCGGGTACCCGACGAGGGGCAGGGCCTTGGCGAGGCGGGGGGGGGCGGTGCTCGGGCGGGTGGGTACCCGGCGAGGGGCAGGGCCTTGGCGAGGCAGGGGGGGCGGTGCTGCGGCAGGCGGGTACCCGGCGAGCTCAGGGCCCCTCACCCCGCCCTCTCCCTGCAGGTGAAGGCCTACGGGCCGGGGCTGCAGGGCGGCCAGGCCGGCTTGCCCGCCCCCTTCACCATTGACACGAAGGGGGGCCGGCACGGGAGGTCTGGGGCTGACGGTGGAGGGTCCCTGCGAGGCCAAGATCGAGTGCCTGGACAACGGGGACAGCACCTGCTCTGTCTCCTACCTGCCGACGGAGCCGGGCGACTACAACATCAACATCCTGTTCGCGGGCGCCCACGTGCCTGGCTCGCCCTTCCGGGCGGCCGTCCAGCCCCGCTTCGACCCCTCCAAGGTGACCTGCTCGGGGCCGGGGCTGGAGCGGGCCACGGCCGGCCAGACGGGCCAGTTCCACGTGGACTGTTCACGGGCCGGCAGCGCCGAGCTCACCATTGAGATCATCTCGGAGGGCGGGGCGCAGGCTGAGGTGCGGGTGCAGGACAACGGTGATGGGACCTACACCATCGCCTACACCCCGCTCTGCTCCGGCACCTACACCATCACCATCAAGTACGGCGGGCAGCCCGTGCCCCACTTCCCCAGCACGCTGCAGGTGGAGCCGGCCCTCGACACCTCCGGGGTCAAGGTCTACGGGCCCGGCGTGGATGGTGACGGTCAGTGGGGAGCAGGGGATGGGGGGCGCAGGGGGCTGAAGGTTCAGGGGGCTGGGGATGGGGCGATGCAGGGGATGGGGGGCACTGGGGGATGGGCCCGGCGTGGATGGGGAACGTCGGCAGGCCTCAGGGGGTGCTGTGGGGGTAGCAAAGGGGTATGGGGCTGGGACGGGGGCGATGGTCTGACAGGCACAGGGAGGCAAAGATCAGCTGGAAGGGGGTAGGGGTCTGCAGGGACAGATGCATGGGGGTGGGTGTGATGGGTGGGGGGGATGGGGGGGGCCCGGCGGAGTGGGGGGCAGGGTTAATTCCTGGGGGGCCCAGCTGGGGGGGCCTGGCCCGCGGCCTGACCGCCTCCCTCCCCCCCCCCCCCCCCCCCCGGTGCAGGCGTGTTCCGGGAGGCCACGACAGACTTCAGCGTGGACGCGCGGGCGCTGGGCGCGGCTGGTGGGCCCCACGTGAAAACCCGGGTGTCCAACCCCTCGGGGAACCTGACCGAGGCCTTTGTGCAGGACCTGGGCGACGGCACGTACCGTGTGGAGTACACCCCCTACGAGGAGGGTGAGCCGGGGGGCCAGGGCATGGGGGGAGGGGAGCGGGGGGTGGGACGGAGCCCTGCCCCCCTGACCCCCCTCTCCTCTCCTCTCCTCCCTCCCCCCCCCCCCCCCCCCCCCCCCGGCAGGCGTCCACTCCGTTGACGTGACCTACGACGGGAGCCCTGTGCCCAACAGCCCCTTCCGGGTGCCGGTCACCGAGGGCTGCGACCCCACCCGGGTCCGAGTGCACGGGCCAGGCCTGCAGAGCGGCACCACCAACCAGCCCAATCGCTTCACCGTGGAGACCAGGTCAGGGGCTGGGGGGGGCCTGGCCCCGCTCGGGGGGGGGGGGGCGTTGGCACCGCTCTGGGGTCACGGCGGGGAGGGGGAGCTTGGCACCGCTTGGGGGTTTGCGGGGGGGGACGTTGGTACCACTCGGGGGGGGGGGGGGCACTGGCACCGCTCAGGCATCCTGGCTCAGGGGGGTCCCGGGGGGAGGAGGGGGGGGCCTTGGCACTGCTCGGGGTCCTGGCTCAGGGGGGTCCCAGGGGGGAGGAGGGGGGGCCTTGGCACTGCTCAGGGGTCCCGGCTCGGGGGCGTCCCGGGGGGGAGGAGGGGGCCTTGGCACCGCTCAGGGGTCCCAGCTCAGGCTCTCTGCCCTGAGTGGCTGAGCCCCATTGTGCTGCTCTCTCATCCCCCGCCCCCCCCCCAGGGGTGCCGGCACCGGGGGCCTGGGCCTGGCCGTGGAGGGCCCCTCCGAAGCCAAGATGTCCTGCACTGATAACAAGGACGGCAGCTGCTCGGTGGAATACGTTCCCTACGAACCCGGCACCTACAGCCTCAACGTCACCTACGGCGGGCACCAGGTGCCAGGTACGGGGGCAGGGTGTGGGTCTCGGCCGTGGGGCGCCGAGGGCTGGGTAAGGGGGCGAAGCTCAGTCTGTGTGAGTGAGGACTGGCCTGTGATGGGTCTGGGTGAGGGGGCAGGACCTGGGCTGTGGGTGCCCTGCGGGCAGGTGATGTGAGGGGCTGGAGGTGCCGTGGGGCCGTGCCCCCAGCCCTGCCCTCAGTTTCCCCCTATCTCCCCCCCCCCCACCCCCCCGCAGGGAGCCCCTTCCAGGTCCCGGTGCACGACGTGGTGGACTCATCCAAGGTGCTGTGCTCGGGGCCAGGACTGACGCCGGGCGTCGTGCGGGCCAGCGTGCCCCAGACCTTCTCCGTCGACACCAGCCAGGCGGGCGTGGCCCCCCTGCAGGTCAAGGTGCAGGGCCCCAAAGGTGAGTGCCTGTTGCTGGCGGGGGGAGGAAAAGGGGAAACTGAGGCCCGGCCCAGACCCCCTGATCCCCAGCATCTCCCTCCCCCAGGCATGGTGGAGCCGGTGGAGGTGGTGGACAATGCCGATGGCACCCAGACGGTGAGCTACGTGCCCAGCCGTGAGGGACCCTACAGCATTGCCGTGCATTACGGAGACCAGGAAGTGCCGCGCAGGTATGGGGGTGCTGGCCAGACGGCCTGTGCTGCTGGGGGGAGGTGGGACTGGTGGGATCTATAGGGGGTGAGGCCAGGGCACCATGCCCAAGAAAGGGGCTGGGAGTTGGGGCAGCAGGGCCAGGCTGGCCTGGGTGTAGGGAGCCAGGCGTGGGCACAGAGGGGTGGCCATCCAGCGGAGACTTCGCCCCACTCCAGAGGGGAGCAGTGGGGCACGGCCTCCCCCCCCCCCCCCGGCCGGCACTGACCCCCCCCCCCTCCTCCCCCCGATCTCCTCCTCCAGCCCCTTCAAGGTGAAGGTTCTGCCCACACATGACGCCAGCAAAGTGAAGGCCAGCGGCCCCGGGCTCAACACCACCGGGGTCCCGGCCAGCCTGCCCGTGGAGTTCACCATTGACGCCAAGGATGCCGGCGAGGGGCTGCTGGCCGTGCAGATCACGGTGAGCGGGCAGGAAGGGGCTGCCAGAGGGTGGGGAGGGGGGTCTGTTCTCTGTTCATTCCCCCCCGATGCCCCCAGGATGCCGGCGAGGGGCTGCTGGCCGTGCAGATCACGGTGAGCGGGTGGGAAGCGGCTGCCGGAGGGTGGGGAGCGGGGTCTGTTCTCTGTTCATCGCCCCCAGGATGCCAGCGAGGGGCTGCTGCCGTGCAGATTCCAGGGAGCGGGAGAGGGCTGCCTGCAGTAGGGGAGCTGTGGGGGTGCAGGGAGGGGGAATCTGTTCTCTCTTCATCCCCCCCGATGCCCCCCAGGACCCCGAGGGGAAGCCCAAGAAGGCCACGATCCGGGACAACCAGGACGGCACCTACACGGTCTCCTATGTGCCCGACACGACGGGCCGCTACACCATCCTCATCAAAT
Organism: Actinemys pallida; assembly: GCA_023634205.1. Classification (NCBI taxonomy): domain Eukaryota; kingdom Metazoa; phylum Chordata; order Testudines; family Emydidae; genus Actinemys; species Actinemys pallida. Next base: position 2,687,859 of record JALMGD010000033.1, read on the forward strand.
ACGGCGGGGACGAGATCCCCTACTCCCCCTACCGCATCCGGGCCCTGCCCACCGGCGACGCCAGCAAGTGCACCGTCACCGGTGAGCACCGCGGGGGTCTGGCACAGGGCGGGCGGGGGGGGCCGCGCCACCCTCACGCTGGCACACACCACCTGCTTCGGCAGCCACCTCCGGGGCCCGCCACTGCGGGAGGGGGGTGGGGGGCCGCCGGGGGTGTGATCTGTGTCTCACTTGACCTTTCCTCGCTTCTCTGCCCCGTCACCGTAGTGTCGATCGGAGGTCACGGGCTAGGTAAGCCAGCCGCTGCACCCACCCCCTCCCTGCATGGCCGCGTGGCCCGGGGCTGCATGGCTTCGGGAGGGAGGGATGGGTGACCCCCCCTCTCCTGGCAGCAGCACCGCGGGGGCCCTGCGCACGCCGGCCGTCTCACCCAGCGGCAGGGCTCTGACGCCCGCTCCGCAAGGGGGCTCCTGCGGGAGAAGGGGCCCGGGAGACGCCCCGACGCCGGGATTTGCGGGGGGGCCCTCGCACAGCTCCAGGGCGCCCCTCGGAGATTCAGACCGGCAGGGCCAGGCTGGAGCTGCCCTCGTCCCCTTGTGGTGCGAAGCAGCTTCCTTTCCTTTCCAACTGCCGCCTCGAGGCGCATTCAGACCTCTCTGGCTTTGGCTTAAAACTTCCTTTTTCACCGGAAAATGCAGCTCCCTCAACCACTGATTTCCCCCCCCCCCCCCCCCTGGAAAATCGTGTCTGCGAGAGGAAATCCGTTCCTTTGACTCAGTGCCGGGGTTTTCTGTTTCCCCCGCACGCCCCGGCCCGTCTCCGGGCTGAGATCCTGCCTCGAGGCAGAGCGAGAGTCTGACTCATCTCCATGGTCGTGCGGGTTCGACCGAGCCGCCCTCACGGCTCTTAGCAGCCAGGAGGGTCCCTTACCCGGCGTCCCGCGCAGAGGCTGGGAAACGGGGCTGCTGACGCCCACCCGGGTTTCAAAGTGTCCGGAGGTTTGAACCGAAGTTCTTGACTTTACAAACACGCTCCAGGAGCCGACTATTGAAAGGCACAGATTGATTTTTCTCTGCGGGGAAACTGAGTCAAACTTGTCTCCAAACGGCCGCTTCAGGGGAGAATGAGCTTCGAGCCGACTGGCGGGGGGGTTTTCCGGCTGGAGGATGAAGCTTGAGGCTATTTCGAGTTCTGACTGGGTGGCTTTTCGGCGAGCCCAGGAGCAGCCTCCGTTTGCCGAGCTGGAACGAAAGTTTGACCCAGTTCTCCACCAGACAGTGCCCCACCCAATTGCTAACCAAACCCCGTCTCAAACTGCTTCCCCCCCTCACGTGTCGAGGGGCCGTGTCTCCAGGGGGAGGGGGGGCTCCCTGTCAGGCTCCAGGGGCCGTGTCTCCGGGGGGGGCAGTCCCTGTCAGGCGCAAGGAGCCGTGTCTCCGGGGGGGGGCAGTCCCTGTCAGGCGCAAGGAGCCGCGTCTCCGGGGGGGGCAGTCCCTGTTAGGCGCGAGGGGCCGCGGTGGCTCTCGGCTTCACTTTGAAACATTCGTTTTTGAGCCCAAACCCAACTTTTGTCCACTTGAAGTTCCAGCTGGAACCAAACCCCAGCTCTGAGCGAGGTCCCATGGGGCTCTCCCCCCCCCCCCCCCCGGGCAGGCCTGTCCTGAATGACTGGGGGGGGGGGGTGTCTCTGGCCCCTCAAGGCATTGAAGCCCCAGGCTCTCCCACTGTCGGGTTGCTTGCCAGGGGAGGGGTCGGGTTGGCGGGGGGGGGGGGGGGGGGGCGGGGGGCTGCTTTGCTTTGCTGCTGGGGCTTTAACTGCCAGCTTAACGCTCTCCGTCCTGGGGGCCGCATGGCACGAGTTGGCCGGTTCTCAGCCGTTGGGAGGGGGGCAGTGGGGGGAGCAATGGGATGGGCCAGGTCTGGGATTGGGGCCCCATTGCGCTGGGCGCTGCCAGGGATGGGCAGGGGGCTGTGAACCTGGATGGGGGCCTGACAGGGACCCCAATCTCAGCTGGCTCTGTGCTGCACCCCTCGGGGGCTCCCCAAGTCTGTTTGGGGATCCGTGCCGCTCCTGACCTCGCTTGGTGGGGGCATCTGCAGGGCTGGGGAGCCCCCTGGCTCCCAGAGGGTCTGTGCAGCGCCTAGCGCGGAGGGGCGCCCTGATCGTGGGGGCCGGGTTCCGTCTGGGGGCGAAGTTGGGGGCAGACTGGGGATTTCCTTTCCCGGCTGCTGCAGTTGCATGAGGGGGTGGCGGGTGGGGAGGGGGGGGTGGCTTGGGCAGATTCTCAATCCCCCCACCCCCACCCCCCAGGCGCCGGAATCGGCCCCACCATCCAGATCGGGGAGGAGACGGTGATCACGGTGGACACCAAGGCGGCGGGCAAAGGGAAGGTGACCTGCACGGTCTGCACGCCCGACGGCTCCGAGGTGGACGTGGACGTGGTGGAGAACGAGGATGGCACCTTCGACATCTTCTACACGGCCCCCCAGCCCGGGAAATACGTCATCTGCGTCCGCTTTGGGGGCGAACACATCCCCAACAGCCCCTTCCAGGTCCTGGTGAGTGCGCGGGGGAGCCGGGATCCGTCCCCGTCTAGGCTCACCTCTCCCCGTCCTGGTGAGTGCGCAGGGGAGCCGGGATCCGTCCCCGTCTAGGCTCACCTCTCCCCGTCCTGGTGAGTGCGCAGGGGAGCCGGGATCCGTCCCTGTCTAGGCTCACCTCTCCCCGTCCTGGTGAGTGCGCGGGGGAGCCGGGATCCGTCCCCGTCTAGGCTCACCTCTCCCCGTCCTGGTGTCGCAGCCCAGCGCCGTGACACATGATGCTCCAGACAGGCCACGTAGTAATGACAACGCAGCCTATCTCCCCAGACTCGAAACTTGCTCGCACGCTGGACTCTGGCTGGGCACACCCTCCCAGCTGGGCGCCGTGGGAGCCCCCCTCCGGGCTGTTCCAGGGCCCATGTAGCCTTTGGAGGCAGGCCAGGCCTCCCCAGCTCTCCGTACAGCAACCCCACCCCCCCTCACTGCTCTGCCTGGGGGGTGTCTCACGGGTCTTTCGCAGGCCACGGACCGTCCCCTGATGGGAGTCAATGGCCTGGACGTGGCCGGGCTGCGGCCGTTTGACCTGGTCATTCCGTTCACCATCAAGAAGGGGGAGATCACGGGTAAGTCTGGGGGGCTGGTGCTGTGGGGCTGTGTCCCCTGGAGGCGGCATTTGACATCCAACAGCCTCTCCCCCTCGCTGGCAGCTGGTTCCCCCCGCCCCACTCGGGGTCCCCTAGAACAGGGGAGACCCTAATATAGCCAGAGCAGCCCTTTGGGCCCATTAACCCTGGCGTCCGGCCTGGTAATCCCTTCCCCTCTGGCCCAGCATCCGGCCTGGTTGTCCTGTGCCCCCCTGGGATCGCCCCCATGGGCCCCTCTGGGCCTGGCGTCCTGTGTGACAGGTTCCCCCCAGGGTGCCACTTGGAATTGGGGTACCACTGAGCCCCCTGACCCACCAGCCTGGGCTCCCCCTCGCACTGGGGTGCTGTGATAAGTTCCCACGCTCAGACACAGGTAGGGACACCCCCAGCTGCGGCTTCTCACACACGCTGAGATCAGCTCTGCCTGGGGAGCTCGGCTAAGGAGCTGCCCAGTTACTCAAGTGCCCCCCAGCTGGGACCGTCGGGCGCTGCCCTGGGATCGGCCCAGCGTCAGCTCGGGACATTCCCCCCCCGCGATGTGGAGAGGGATCTGCCCGGCTTTCGGCCCCCAGGTCCGATTTCCACACACTGGCCTTAGACAAAACCAGCCCAAGAGAGAGTCCAGAAGTGACGCTAAGGGAGAGCGGCAGATGGAAGCAGCTCACCCAGCAAATAAACAGCCCCCAAACGGAGCGTCGCACCCTCACTGGGGTGTCAATCGGCCAGTCCTCCCCCGGCGCGACGGACAGGCCGGCTGGGGCTTGCGGCACTTGTGCCTCGGCTCTCCCAGCTTTTCATGCCCAGGAGAAAAATCCCTTCGCCTGGGACCAGCACGTCCCCCGTTCAGTCCCTGCCCCTCCGGGGTTTCCTGTGTCGTTGCAGGGAGAGCGAGGGCCCCTCTGATGTCATCGTCCCCCTTTTCTAGCTTCTCCCCATTTGCTGGGAAGCTCTTACTTGGGCCCCACACTTCCTATGGGGTTGGGCTGTCTCGGTCCCTGGGGTGACCCTGGGGCGTGTGTGCGTTTCCCTAATGAGCCACGCACGGGGTTTGGCCTTTTCACTGTCCTCCCCGAAAGGCTGCTTGTCGGGAGGTTGAAAACACCCCCCACACACCCACACACACCCCACACACACATTTCAGTAACACACACACACCCCCACACATTTCCGTAACCCCCACACACACACGATCCGACGGGCTGTTGCGGCCGAGCAGATCAAGACGTTGAGAACGGCCCCTCCTCAGGCACACTGTGCACAAAACATGCGAATTCCGGGGCGGGTGACTATTGGGGTGTCACGTCCCGTCTCCAGTGGGGCTGCGTTGCAGGGGGAGGGGATCACCCCCCCCCTTTCCGGGCTCAAGGCCTGTATAACCAGCCCAGAGGGGCCATGTCTCCCCGGCGGGGGGCAGCCGTGGGCCAGGACTGACACCCCCCCGCCCGCGCTCTGCTCCCAGGCGAGGTCCGGATGCCCTCGGGGAAGGTGGCCAAGCCCGACATCACGGACAACAAGGACGGGACTGTGACGGTGAGATACGCGCCCACGGAGGCCGGGCTGCACGAGATGGACATCCGCTGTGACAGCCTGCACATCCCAGGTGCCGGGGGGGGGCACGTCCCAGGTGCCGGGGGGGGCCACGTCCCAGCTGCCTCAGGGAGCGGTGGGGGGGCCGTGGCTGGGGGGAAGGGCCGATGCAGGCTCTGACACACACCCCCCGTGCCCCCCAGGGAGCCCCCTGCAGTTCTATGTGGACTACGTCAACAGTGGGCACGTCACGGCCTACGGCCCAGGGCTGATCCACGGCGTGGTCAACAAGCCGGCCACCTTCACTGTCAACACCAAGGACGCCGGCGAAGGTGAGGCCGGACGCCTGGGTTCCCTCCCCAGCTTGGGGTGGGGGTGGGGTGGGGTCTGGTGGTTAGAGTGGGGGGAGGGGGTTGGGGGAGAAACCAGGAGGGTAGAGGAGTCTGGTGGGCTAGAGCCACGGGGGCTGGGAGCCAGGACGCCTGGGTTCCCTCCCCGATTACAGAAGGGCAGTGGGGTCTGGTGGTTAGAGCCGGGGGGCTGGGAGGCCCTGACCTGTCAGTTCCCATGATGGTGCTGGGTTGGGGTTGGGGGCGGGGGCTGGGCCACGCTGACCCCTCCCCCCCGCAGGTGGGCTGTCCCTGGCGGTTGAGGGCCCCTCCAAGGCCGAGATCAGCTGCACCGACAACCAGGACGGGACCTGCAGCGTCTCCTACCTGCCCGTGCTGCCCGGCGACTACAGCATCGTGGTGAAATACAACGAGAAGCACATCGCGGGCAGCCCCTTTACCGCCCGCATCACCGGTCAGCGGGGGCTCCCTGGGGGGGCGGGGCTGGGAGCGGCTCCCCGGGGGGGGTCCACGGGAGGGGGCTGGGGGCATGGTTTTCTCTCCTGGGCTGTGGAACGGCTGGGGGGGAACAGGCTGGCGTTGGGGGGCAGGATGGAGGGAGGGAGGGGCCGGGTGGGGTGGACGGAGGGGTTGGAGGGTGGGGGCTGGGGTTGGGGGGGTGGACAGAGGGGCTGGGGGTTCCCTCGGCTCATGCCCCCCAACCCCAACCCCAGGCGACGACACGCTGCGAATGTCCCAGCTGAAGGTCGGCTCCTCGGCCGACATCCCCCTGGACATCGCGGAGACGGATCTGAGCCAGCTGACGGCGACCGTCACCCCCCCGTCAGGGCGCGAGGAGCCCTGCCAGCTCAAACGCCTGCGCAACGGCCACGTGGGTGAGTCCCGACCCCCACCCAGAGCCAGTGCCCCCCAGTTCTGCCGGTGCCCCTCACTCCCGACCCGCAGCCCCTGCCAGCCCGGCCCTGGACTCCCCCCAGCCCTGCCGGTGCCCCTCACTCCTGACCCGCAGCCCCTGCTAGCCCCACCCTGCCCCTCCTCCCCTCCCCTCCCCAGCCCTGCCGGTGCCCCTCACTCCCGACCTGCTAGCCCGGCCCTGCCCTTCCCCCGAGCCAGTGCCCCTAGCTCTGCCAGTGCCCCTCACTCTCGACCCGCAGCTCCTGCCAGCCCAGCCCTGCGCCCCCTGCTCTGCCGGTGCCCCACACTCCCGACCTGCAGCCCCTGCTAGCCCGGCCCTGCCCTCCCCCGAGCCAGTGCGCCCCAGCTCTGCCAGTGCCCCTCACTCCTGACCTGCAGCCCCTGCTAGCCCAGCCCAGCCCTGCCCCCCCCCCCGAGCCAGTGCCCCCCAAGCCTGCCGGTGCCCCTCACTCCCGACTTCCCCCAGGCATCTCGTTCGTGCCCAAGGAGGTGGGCGAGCACCTGGTGAACATCAAGCGGAACGGGCAACACATCCCCAACAGCCCCATCACGGTGACCATCAGCCAGTCAGAGATCGGTGACGCCAGCCGGGTCCGCGTCTCGGGGCCTGGCCTCAGCGAGGGGCGCACCTTCGAGCCGGCTGAGTTCCTCATCGACACCCGGGATGCAGGTGCGGCCGCAGGACGCCTGGGTTCTCTCCCAGCTCCGGGAGCAGAGTGGGGTCTGATGGGTTAGAACGAGGGGGCTGGGAGCCAGGACTCCTGGGTTCTTTTTAGCTGACCAATCTGAGGAACTGTCCCAGATTGAGGTGTCCTTAGAGGAGGTTTTGGAACAAATTGATCAATTAAACAGCAATAAGTCACCAGGACCAGATGGGATTCACCCAAGAGTTCTGAAGGAACTTGCAGAACTACTAACTGTGGTTTGTAACTTATCATTTAAATCAGCTTCTGTACCAGATGACTGGAGGATAGCTACGGTGACGCCAATTTTTAAAAAGGGCTCCAGAGGTGACCCCGGCAATTACAGGCCTGTAAGCCTGACTTCAGTACCGGGCAAATTGGTTGAAACTATAGTAGAGAACAAAATTGTCAGACAGATGAACATAATTTGTTGGGGAAGAGTCAACATGGTTTTAGTAAAGGGAAATCATGCCTCACCAATCTACTAGAATTCTCTGAGGGGGTCAACAAGCATGTGGACAAGGGGGATCCAGTGGCTATAGTGTACTCACCAAAGGCTCTTACGCAAAGCAAGCTGCCAGGGGATAAGAGGGAAGATCCCCTCATGGACTGGTAACTGGTTAAAAGACAGGACACAAAGGGTAGGAATAAATGGTCAGTTTTCAGAATGGAGAGAGGTATATAGTGGTGTCCCCCAGGGATCTGTACTGAGCCCAGTCCTATTCAACATACTCATAAATGATCTAGAAAAAGGGGTAAATAGTGAGGTGGCAAAATTTGCAGATGATACAAAATTACTAAAGATAGTTAAGACCCAGGCAGACTGCGAAGAGATACAAAAGGCTCTCACAAAACTGGGTGACTGCGCAACAAAATGGCAGATGAAATTTAATGTTGATAAATGCAAAGTAATGCACATTGGAAAACATAATCCTAACTATACGTATAAAACGATGGGGTCTAAATTAGCTGTTACCACTCAAGAGAGAGATCTTGGAGTCATTGTGGATAGTTCTCTGAAAACATCCACTCAATGTGCAGCAGCAGTCAAAAAAGCAAACCGAATACTGGGAATAATTAAGAAAGGGATAGATAATTGGACAGAAAATATCATGTTGCCTCTATATAAATCCATGGTATGCCCACGCCTTGAATACTGCGTGCAGATGTGGTCGCCCCATCTCAAAAAAGATATATTGGAATTGGAAAAGGTTCAGAAAAGGGCAACAAAAATGATTAGGGGTATGGAACGGCTTCCATATGAGGAGAGATTAAGAAGATTGGCACTTTTCAGCTTGGAGATACTAAGGGGAGATACTAGGGGTCACCAAATGAAATTAATAGGCAGCAGGTTTAAAACAAATAAAAGGAAATATTTCTTCACACAACGCACAGTCAACCTGTGGAACTCCTTGCCAGATGATGTTGTGAAGGGCAAGACTATAACAGGGTTCAATGAAGAACTAGATACGTTCATGGAGGATAGGTCCATCAATGGCTATTAGCCAGGATGGGCAGGGATGATGTCTGTAGCCTCTGTTTGCCAGGAGCTGGGAATGGGCGACGGGATGGATCACTTGGTGATTCCCTGTTCTGGTCATTCCCTCTGGGGCACCTGGCATTGGCCACTGTTGGCAGACAGGATACTGGGCTGGATGGACCTTTAGTCTGACCCAGTAGGGCTGTTCTTATGTTCTTTCCTTGCTCTGGGAGGAGTGGGGTCTGGTGAGTTAGAGCAGGGGGCTTGGAGCCAAGACTCCTGGGTTCTCTGCGAGGGGGGGATGCTTGGAAGGCCTGCAGACCCCCCACTCCCTCCTGTGCCCCCAGGCTATGGCGGGCTCAGCTTGTCCATCGAGGGCCCCAGCAAGGTGGACATAAACACGGAAGACCTGGAGGACGGGACCTGCCGCGTTACCTACTGCCCCACGGAGCCCGGCAACTACATCATCTCCATCAAATTCGCTGACCAGCACGTGCCAGGTGGGGGGCCCAGCGCGGAGCTGGGGGCCCGGGCTCTGCCCCTGGGGGGGCCTGTCCCTGCAGGGCACTCGGCCGGCATAGGGGGCCACGCCACCTTCCCCAGCGATACGTGGTCAGAGCGACCCCTGGGGTGGGGGGTCCAGGGGGCGTTAGGCCCTGTGGGGGGCGTGGGTGACCCCAGGAAGTGCTGTGGGGCTCTGTCTGTGGCCGCCCAGCCCTGCCTGACCCCTCCCCCCCACAGGGAGCCCCTTCTCGGTGAAGGTGACAGGCGAGGGGCGGGTGAAGGAGAGCATCACCCGGCGACGCCGCGCCCCCCCTGTGGCCAACGTGGGCAGCGCCTGCGACCTCAGCCTCAAGATCCCAGGTGAGCTGGGGCAGGGGGCTTGGGGGCAGGAGGGGGCTTGTGTTTGGGGGCGAGGGCTCTGGGGGGCCGGTTGGGAGATCATGCGGGGGCTGGTGGGTCAGGGGACACTCAGTGGGGGGGCGCTATGGGGCATCTGACCCCCCTTTACCCCCAGAGATCAGCCTGGCGGACATGACGGCCCAGGTGACGGGCCCCTCGGGGCAGCGGCTGGCGGCCGAGGTGCTGGAGGCGGAGAACAGCACCTATTGTGTCCGGTTCGTGCCCGCCGAGACAGGCGTGCACTCAGTCAGCGTCAAATACAAGGGGCAGCACGTTCCCGGCAGCCCCTTCCAGTTCACCGTCGGGCCGCTGGGCGAGGGCGGTGCCCACAAGGTGCGGGCGGGGGGCCCTGGCCTGGAGCGGGCCGAGGCCGGCGTGCCAGGTAAGCGGGTGCTGGAGGCTGTTGGGGGAGGGGGGGTGAGGGAGGGGCCTGCATAGCAGCCTGGGTAACAGCGTCTCCCCCCCCCCCCCCCCAGCCGAGTTCAGCATCTGGACGCGGGAGGCGGGCGCCGGGGGTCTCTCCATCGCTGTCGAGGGGCCCAGCAAGGCCGAGATCGCCTTCGAGGACAGGAAAGATGGGTCCTGCGGCGTGGCCTACATCGTCCAGGAGCCCGGTACGGACGGGGGGCCTATGAGGCGGCTGGGCCAGCCCTGATGTCGACCTGGGGGCAGAGAACCCCCCAGTTAACTATGCGGGGGTGGGGGCTGGCAGTGGGGCTGGGGCAGTGCTAACCCCCCTCTCCCCCCAGGTGGCTACAAGGTGGGCTGGGGGACTGGCTGGGGGACTGGCCGTGGGGCTGGGGGACTGGCAGGGGCCTGGGAGTGGGGCTGGGGGGCTGGCAGGGGACAGGCCGTGGGGCTGGGGGACTGGCTGGGAGGCCGGCTGTGGGGCTGGGGGGACTGGCTGGGAGGCCGGCTGGGGGCCTGGGAGTGGGGCTGGGGGGACTGGCTGGGAGGCCGGCTGGGGGCCTGGGAGTGGGGCTGGGGGACTGGCTGGGAGTGGGGCCTGGGGCCGGCCGTGGGGCGGGGCTAACACCCCTCTTCCCCCAGGCGACTACGAGGTGTCAGTGAAGTTCAATGAGGAGCACGTTCCCGAAAGCCCCTTCGTGGTGCCGGCGGCGGCCCCCTGCCATGACGCCCGGCGCCTGACTGTTACCAGCCTTCAGGTGAGGCCCCGGAGAAACCGCCGGGCCCCCGCCCTCCTGCTGCCGGCACGGGCCTGGGGCGGCTGCTGGGGAGTGAGACGTCCTGGGGTCCCGGCTCTGAGTTGCTCCTGCCGGGGAGCAGCCCCCCGTCCGCACCTCGATCCTCCGCATCCACAGAGCTAGCAGGCCCCACGGCTCGCCCTGCACGATCCCCTGGGCAGGTCCCCTCAAGCTGGGGGGTGAATGGCTGGTTGGACCCACCCCTGTGTGCTGAGGGTGTGTCCTTGTTAGGGGCGTGACCCACAGCACGCAGGGAAGGGGGCTGCTGGCTGTTCCCGCGGGGGGGCTCCGGGGATCTTGTCACCACAGGATTGTCTGCCCCTCCCCCACCCCCTCTGCCCCATGGCGCAGACGGGAATGTAGCTGGCTGTGCCCCGCCCCACGGCCGTGCTCCCCCCTGCCCCATGGCCGTGCCCCCCTAGCATGACCAGCCCGAGAGCAGCCGTCAGCTCCTGTCCCCGGGACGGAGACTCCAGCCGCGCCAAAGGGCCACGAGTGTCACTCCCCGAATCCCAGTCTCCAGCTCATCCTCCCCCCCCCCCAGCCCCCCCGCGGCCCCCCGGCAGCTTGTCCTCTCAATACAGCAGGCCAGGCCTTTGATCTTCCCTGGTAAAACAGCCCCCCCACCTTCTTGGCGGTACCCCAACCTCTCCGTGGGCGAGGGGGGCTCGCAGTGAGCTGCTGGTGACCGCAGCCCCTCGGGACAGAGCTTTCCCCCCCAGACGTGCTGCCCACTCCTGTGTCTCCTCCCATGTAACCCCCCCCCACACACACACACACACACACACCGTGGGGCGAGGGGGGATGGGCTGTAGGGGGGGCACGGGGAGGGAGCAGAGCCCCCAGCTGGGGCTCTAACCTGTCTGCCCCCCTCTGGCATCAGGAGGAAGCAGGGGGGCCCGGGGCTGGAGGGCTGGGGGGGGTAGCGCAGCCGCCGGGGGGAGGGGGGTGGGATCCTGTGCCGGCCCAGGACAGCAGGGTGCCCCCCAAACCGCCCCGGGGCGCCGCGGTTTTCTCTTGTGTCTCTTTTAAAGGCTCTTAACAGACCCCGACGACGCCCGGGCCAGGTACTGCTTAAAGAGAGAGAGCTGCCCCCATCCCATCCCACCCTGCCCCCCGTCCTGCCCCCCACCCTACACTGCCCCCCACCCTACACTGCCGCCAGGCCCGTGCCGTGGGCTGCAGGGACCCGTAGCCTGGGGATGCCCCTCGGGCCCGGCCCCCCAGCCCAACGCCAGCCCGCGCTCCCAGCTCTCCCTCTTTAAGCAGCCAGGCCCAGGAAGGTAAGTGATGCAGCTGGGGTGAGGGACCCCCTGGTCTCCCCCCTACCCCCCCACCCCCCACCCCCCGGCCCCGCTAACGCTCTGCTGTGCCTCCAGGAGTCAGGGCTCAAGGCCAACCAGCCGGCTTCCTTTGCAGTCAGCCTGAACGGCGCCAAGGGGGCACTGGACGCCAAGGTGCACAGCCCCTCGGGTGCGCTGGAGGAATGTCACGTCACCGAGATCGACGAAGGTGAGGCCGCCTGGACCTGGACCGGGGCCTGGACCCCAGGTGGGGTGGGCAGGGGGCAGAGAACCCAGGAGTCCTGGCTCCCAGCCTCCCTGCTCTAACCACCAGCCCCCACTCCCCTCCCAGAGCCAGGGAGAGATCCCAGGAGTCCTGGCTCCCAGCTCCCCACCCTACCCCCTCAAATTGCTGGCCCCTCCCCACTGAGCAAGCTGCCGCTCCTGCCCCAGGGCTACTGGGGGGCAGGACCCCAATGCTGCCCCTCCTCTAATGCTGCTCCTACCCCCAGATAAATACGCCGTGCGCTTCATCCCACGGGAGAACGGCGTCTACTCCATTGACGTCAAGTTCAACAGCGCCCACATCCCCGGCAGCCCCTTCAAGATACGTGTCGGGGAGCCGGGCCAGGCGGGCGACCCGGGCCTGGTGTCTGCGTACGGCGCAGGCCTGGAGGGGGGCACCACCGGTAGGGGCTGCGGGTTGGGAGTGAGGGGCAATGGCGGGGCTGGGGGGTCGGGAGTGAGGGGCTGGGGGCTGTGGGTCGGGAGTGAGGGGCGGGGCCGGGGGCGGCGGGTCGGGAGTGAGGGGTGCTGGTGGGGCTGGGGGCTGCGGGTCGGGAGTGAGGGGCGGGGCCGGGGGCTGGGGGGTCGGGAGTGAGGGTGCCGGCATTGACACCCGTGACACTTGCAGGTAGCCCGGCAGAGTTCGTGGTGAACACGACCAACGCGGGCCCCGGGGCCCTGGCCGTGACCATCGACGGCCCCTCCAAGGTGCAGATGGACTGCCAGGAGTGCGCCGAGGGCTACAAAGTGACCTACACGCCCATGGTGCCCGGCAGCTACCTGATCTCCATCAAGTACGGCGGCCCCTACCACATCGCCGGCAGCCCCTTCAAGGCCAAGATCACAGGTGTGGGCCCTGGGGGCAGGCCTTTCGCAAGCCCCTCCCATGGGGGGGGGGAGTTCACTTCTCTTCGAGCAATGGGCTCAGGCTCTCTGCACACTCAGACAGCGTCGGCTGCACTGGTGCTGGGGGAGGGGGATCCCCTCCACTGCCCCCCATCACCCCGATCTTCCCCCCCACAGGCTCCCGCCTGGTGAGCAGCCACAGCTTGCACGAGACGTCCTCTGTCTTCGTGGACTCGGCCGGGCGGGCGGAGGTGGCCGTGCTGCAGGGGGCGCCCCCCAAGTTCGCCTCGGACGCCAGCAAGGTGGTGGCCAAGGGTCTGGGGCTGAGCAAGGGCTTCGTGGGCCAGAAGAACTCCTTCACGGTGGACTGCAGTAAAGCAGGTGTGGGGGGCGGTGGGGGCCGGGCCAGGTCTCTGGGGCAGGGGCGGGAGGACGTGGGGTACGGCTGGGGGGGGCAGGAGGGCAGCTCCCCCTCACCCACCTGGTGCTGCTGTTTTTGCCCCGGAGACATGGGGCAGGAACAGCTGGGCTGGGTGAAGGGGTCTGGGGGTGGCTGCAGTGGGACCTTGGGGTGCCCCCAGCCGTGCTATGGGAGGTGGATCTGGACCCCCCAGAGCCAGTCAGCTGCAGGGCCTGTGTAGTTAACCCTGTGCGGCTCGGGGGCGTGGGGTTCTGAGGGGGCACTGGGGCTGGGAGCTGGCTGGGGGGTCTAGCTGGGGGGGCTGGCTGGGAGGAGGATGGAGGTTGGGGGGCTGAGGGGGATTAGGCGGGGGCCCGGGCTGTGCCTGGCTGCCCCCTGACCCCCGTGCCCCCCCAGGGAACAACATGCTGCTGGTGGGCGTGCACGGCCCGCGCACGCCGTGCGAGGAGATCGTGGTGAAGCACCTGGGGAACCGGCTCTACAGTGTCTCCTACCTGCTGAAGGAAAAGGGCGACTACGTCCTGGTGGTGAAATGGGGCGACCAGCACGTGCCCAACAGCCCCTTCCACGTCTCTGTGCCGTAGCCCCCGCCCGGACACCTGGGTCCGCTGGGCCCCCGCTGCCTGCTGGCCTCGCCCCCCCCTCACCCCCCGCCCGGGCAGCCATGGGGCCCCACGGCCGCTGGGGCCGGGCCGTTCCTCGGGGTCTCGGGCGGCCGTCGCCTTCGCAGCTTCGCCCATTTAACCAGCCCCTCCCCCCCCAACTCCTAGTTTATTAATTTTTGGTTAATTTTGTTGTGCACGCCAGCCGCCCCTCCCCCTCCAGGGATGGGGAATAAACTCTTCTGCTTCAGCTGCCGTCTGTCCGTCCGTCTGTCCGTCCGTCTGTCCGGGGGGCGCAGATCCCTTGAGTCTCCCCCGTCCAGTGGCAAGGAGTCCCCCAGGCCCCTGGTCTCCTGCTCCGCCGTGGCCGGGTTCCCTGGTGCCCTCGTGGGTACCGAGCTCGGCACCGGCCTGGCCCAGCCGGCTGCTCTGCGCCGCCGCCGCCCCCCCCCCCCCCGGCTCCTGGCCCCTCCCGGCCGCTGGCACGGAGCGGCTGCCACCCCCACCCAGAGGAAACCGCAAGCCAGGGCTCGGAGCGCGTGGGGCTGCCAGGGGCAGGCGGACCGACGGGGCGGGGCCCACAGATGAGGGGCACAGCAGAGACTGTGGGGCAGCCCCCCCCCGAGCTGGCGCCAACCCCCCAGGCTCAGAGCTGCTGCCTGGGCAAGGCAGCATGTCCCAGCAGCGCCTGGCACGCGAGGCTGGCAGCCACTCACCGGCCCACTTCCTCTGCAGCCTGGGGTGGGGCAGAGTGAGGCTGGGCCTGCCTCAGGAATCTAGTTATCCCTGCCCCCCAGCCCTGCCAGTGCCCCACACTCCCCACCCGCAGCCCCTGCTGGCCCGGCCCTGGGGTCCCCCCCAGCCCTGCCAGTGCCCCACACTCCCCACCCGCAGCCCCTGCTGGCCCAGCCCTGGTGCCCCCCCCAGCCCTGCCAGTGCCCCACACTCCCCACCCGCAGCCCCCTGCTAGCCCGGCGCTGGGGTCCCCCCAGCTCTGCCGGTGCCCCACACTCCCGACCCGCAGCCCCTGCTGTGTGTTTCCAGCTCTCAGGGAAGCAGCAGCACCTCTCTGACCCTGGGGAGGTTGGCGCGGGCTCAGCCGCCCCTGGCTTCCTTCCCACATCTCCAGGCTCTGGATTTGGCTGCCCTATAATTAGGGCTCCTTGTGGTTTAAGCTGCAGGGATGGGATGGGGCTGGGCTGGGCTGGGCTGGCTGCCAGCAGGGCCTGGTGATGGATGAGAGCCTGGGCCTCTGCTCCCTTCCTCCCCTGCTGCACAGGCCTCGCGTGTTGCCTTGTTTGGGCATCGATCCTGGGCTATGGACCCCCCCCACACACACACACAATGTGAGCTACTCCCAGCACGGACACCACCCCCCCCCCCCCCCGTTCTTGGTGCTATTACACGGTCTTGGTGCCCCTCACTCCCGACCCGCAGCCCCCGCCAGCCCAGCCCTGCTTCCCCCCCCCCCCCCCAGCTCTGCCGGTGCCCCTCACTCCCGACCTGCAGTCAGGGCCGGCGCAACCCATTAGGCGACCGCCTACGGCACTACAATTTGGGGGGCGGCGACCATGGCGGTATTTTGGCGGTGGGACCTTCCGCCACCTAGGGCGGCAGAAAAGCTGGTGACGCTCCTGCCTGCAGCCCCAGCCAGCCCAGCCCTGCCCCCCCCCCAGCTCTGCCGGTGCCCCTCACTCCCGACCCACAGCCCCTGCCAGCCCAGCCCTGCCCCCCCCCAGCTCTGCGGTGCCCCTCACTCCCGACCCACAGCCCCCGCCAGCCCAGCCCTACCCCCCCCCCCAGCTCTGCCGGTGCCCCTCACTCCCGACCCGCAGACCCCGCCAGCCCAGCCCTGCCCCCCCCAGCTCTGCCGGTGCCCCTCCCTCCCGACCCGCAGACCCCGCCAGCCCAGCCCTGCCCCCCCCCCCCCCAGCTCTGCGGTGCCCCTCCCTCCCGACCCGCAGACCCCGCCAGCCCAGCCCTGCCCCCCCCCCCAGCTCTGCCGGTGCCCCTCACTCCTGACCCGCAGACCCCGCCAGCCCAGCCCTGCCCCCCCCCCAGCCCTGCCGGTGCCCCTCCCTCCCGACCCGCAGACCCAGCCAGCCCAGCCCTGCCCCCCCCCCAGCTCTGCGGTGCCCCTCCCTCCCGACCCGCAGACCCCGCCAGCCCAGCCCTGCCCCCCCCCCCCCAGCTCTGCCGGTGCCCCTCCCTCCCGACCCGCAGCCCCTGCCAGCCCAGCCCTGCCCCCCCCCCAGCTCTGCCGGTGCCCCTCACTCCCGACCCACAGCCCCTGCCAGCCCAGCCCTGCCCCCCCCCCAGCTCTGCGGTGCCCCTCCCTCCCGACCCGCAGACCCCGCCAGCCCAGCCCTGCCCCCCCCCCCAGCTCTGCCGGTGCCCCTCACTCCTGACCCACAGCCCCTGCTAGCCCCCCCCCAGCCCTGCCGGTGCCCCTCCCTCCCGACTCACAGCCCCCTGCCAGCCCAGCCCTGCCCCCCCCCCCCAGCCCTGCCGGTGCCCCTCCCTCCCGACTCACAGCCCCCTGCCAGCCCAGCCCTGCCCCCCCCAGCTCTGCGGTGCCCCTCCCTCCCGACCTGCAGCCCCCGAGGGCTGCTGCAGCTTTGTCCCTTGTGCAGCAGAGACACCTGCTGGCGCGGCTGGGGATTGCCCCGGTGGCAAAGGGGTCCCGCCATGGGCAGAACCCGCCCGGCTGTGGGCCGGGGGCTGTATTATAACCGCCCCCCCCGTGCCCGCCTGGCCTGCTGGGCCCCTCTGTGCCATCCCTGCCCCCCTGAGATCTGCGGGGGGCTCAGTGGGGCACATGCCCCCTGGCGCGTGGGGACAATGCACCCGGCTGAGCTATGAACTGGGGGCTGGCGGCTGCTCTCCCCCCCTCCCCGGCTCCGCACCAGACGCGGCCACATTGCAGTCGAGCCGGCCCCTCCTGCTGCAGCTATGGGGGGGCTTGGAGTTCAGTGATGCGTCGGCGTTAGGGGCCCCGGTCCCCTTAGGGCCCCGGCTGCCGGCAGGGTGGGGCGGGACCGGGGCTGGGCACTGCCTGTCCCGCAGCAGGAGACCCCCCAGGCCAGCGTGGGGCCGTTCGGGGCAGTGGTCGGAGCTGCCCACCTGGGGGCCGGGCTACCGGCTCTCTGGGGGTGCTGAGAACCGGGGGGGCAGGGCCGGCTTTACTGTTTTTGCCGCCGCGGATGGTGGGACAGTCCAGGTGCCATTAGGGCGGCAGGCGCGTTTCCGCTGCGGCGGCAATTCGGCGGCAGCTTCTACGTTCAGCTGCCCACAGCGGCAATTCGGCGGCTTCTGTCTTCCGGCTGAAGACAGGAGCTGCCGCAGCAGAAACGCACCTGCCGCCCTAACGGCACCCGGCACCCGGACTGCCCCAACGTCCGCGGCGGCAATTCGGCGCACTGCTCGGGGGCAAAAACACACGGACTGCTTGGAACGCTGGTGCCTGGAGCTGGCCCTGCGGGAGGGGCACTGAGATGGGGTCGGGGGGGGCCCTGCTCCGGCTAGGGGCGCTGAGAACCGGGGGGGCTCTGAGATGGGGGGCCCTGCTCTGACTGGGGGCGCTGAGAACCAGGGGGGCTGAGATGGGGGGCCCTGCTCTGGCTGGGAGCGCTGAGAACCCTGGGGGCTCTGAGATGGGGGGGCCCTGCTCTGACTGGGGGCGCTGAGAACCAGGGGGGCTGAGATGGGGTCGGGGGGAAGCTGGCTGTGGCTGAAACGTCCCAAGTCCCTGATGGCCCCGGTTCGGCCGCAGCGCGGGGGGGACTTGGCCGGGCCTGGGTCTGAGCGCTCGGGGGGGGGGCGGGAACCAGCCGGGCACATGGAGGTGGGGGGTTGTTGCCAGCCTGGGCCCAGGAGCTTTGTCATATTTCTGTCCCTCCCCCTGCCCCCCCACACCCTGTGTTCCCCCCTCCTCGTGTCCCTCCCCCCGTCACACACACACCCCAGGTTCCCCACGCCACCCCATGTCCCTCCCCCCGCCCCACACACCCGTGTCCCCCCTGTGTCCCCGCCCCCCCACCCCGTGTTCCCCCCTCCTCGTGTCCCTCCCCCCGCCACACACACACACCCCGTGTTCCCCTCCCCACCCCATGTCCCTCCCCCCGCCCCACACACCCGTGTCCCCCCCGTGTCCCTGCCCCCGCCCCCACACCCCATGTTCCCCCCTCCGCGTGTCCCTCCCCTTGCCCCCCTGTGACAGTGCTGCCCGTGGGAGCCAGCTGAGGTCACTGACTCAGGGTGAACTGCAAACAGACCGGGGCAGACAAACCCCAAACGCTGGTGGATCTTCCAAACTTAGATTTACCAACCAGCACAAAACAGCTCCTGTAGGACCTCACTGGTTCCTCAGACGTCCAAACAACGCAGTTCCCTTAAAGTGCCCAGCCTCAGGCCTCCATCCAGACACACACGTCAGATAGGATGATGATTATTGAAAATCTGGTCTCATCATATAAAAGTAAAGGTTCTTCCAACCCCAAAGGATCAGCCACACACCCAGGTTCAATTACAACTTAGATCTGACCCAAAATACACGCTATAGTCAATTCTTATTAACTAAGCTAAAATTTATTAAAAAAGGAGAGAGAGTGTTGGTTAAAAGATCAATATACAGACAGACTTGAATTCAATTCTTGAGGTTCAGGTACAGAGCAGAGATGAGCTTGTAGTTGCCAAAAGTCCTTTTAGAAACAGTCCAGAGGTTACAGTCCAATGTCCGTGTTCAGGGTGGCTCTAGTCAGTGACTGGGGATCTCAATCCTTGTGGCTCCGGGTTTCCCCCTCTTGAAACCCAAAGCAGATCTGAGATGCAGCAGGATCGTGTCCCAGGGTTTTTATACATTTCCAGCAGCTTTTCGGCCTGAGAAAACAATCGGCCTAACTCTCCTTCTTCCAAACATCCTGGCAATTAGCCCAGGGTAATTTATCCATTAAACAGTTCAGATACAGATTACCACAACCTTCAAAGAGACATAGAGACAATAATACTATTTCCCTCAAGTGTCTTCCTAAATGTTAATATTCCTTTTTGATCTTTGAATTAAAGTTATAGCAATAGACAAGACTTGTTTACTTACATTACAAGACCTGAGCAAACGTCTACCCTTGAGATCTCTAACAATGCCTCTGCATTTCAAAGCTCTGTTCATTTACAGATCTTCCTAACCAGTCCTTAAGGTTCACCCATGGGCCAGGTCAGTCTGGGAGGTAATTAACTCTTTCTGGCCCTGTCACCTTCCAATGAAATATTATATTACACTCATAACGTCACATCCCCACACACCCCATGTCTCCCTCCCCCTGCCCCTCCCCCACCCCGTGTCTCCTCCCCCCCACCCCACACACACCCCGTGTTCCCCCCTCCCTGTGTTCCTCCCCCTGCCCCACACACACCCAATGTCCCCCCTCACCCCAGCCCCCCTCACACCCCATGTCCCCCCCTGCCCCATGTGACGAAGTGGGGGATTTTCTTTTTTTTCCCAATGGTTTGCATGTCGAGGGGGTGGGACTCAGTTTCCCCAGGTGTCCCTGGTTTAACGAGGGGAGGGGAGAGGGAGTTCGTTGGGACACAGGACCGGAGAGGGGACTTGGGACCCCGGCCGACGGCCTGGAGAACGGAGACCCCAGAGACTGGTGACCGGGTGACCCGGAGTCGCAGCCGGTTCTGGCCAGTGGGGGGACAATGGGCTGCGGGGAGAGGACCCCGGTGACCGGACCAGCCGGTTCCAGCCCGAGGGGCCAGAGGACAGACGAGGGGCCCAGGCGACCCTGTTTCCCTGGAGAGAAGACAATGGACAGAGGGGGGCTTGGGGCTTGGGGCCGATGCCCAGCTGGGGAGCAGGGGGGTCGGGGCTGGAGAGGGGGGGCTCGGGGTGGCCACACCCAGTTCCTGAGCTCTTCACCCCATGGGCGCGGGTGGCCGACGCCCCCACGGTGGTCGGGCAAGTCCCGCTGGGCGCTTGGCAGCCGCCGCGTTAGGGACCAGGCTGCCCTGGCCGTAGGGTACCGTGTCCTGCCCCCCGCCCCACAGGCACGGCCCAGCCCCCGCGGGGTCCTTTAGGGAGCTGGTGGGGCAGTAACGATCGGGTGACCCCGAGCAGCAGGAGGGGCCCAGGCAGAGCGGGGGGCCGGTATGAGTGGCAGCCCCCCACATAGATACCCAGC
This sequence comes from Actinemys pallida, assembly GCA_023634205.1. Lineage (NCBI taxonomy): Eukaryota > Metazoa > Chordata > Testudines > Emydidae > Actinemys > Actinemys pallida. The sequence continues at coordinate 2,707,726 of JALMGD010000033.1, forward strand.
CCCACTGTGAGTGCGTGAAAGTCTCCGGGGGGCTCGGCTGGGGACCCACCGGGCAGCACCTGGGGCGGGGGCCAGTGGGGCAGAGACGGGGCCCAAGGAGGGGGGGGGGGGCGGGGGAGTTGAGGACCCACCGGGCAGCAGCTGGGGCGGGGGCCAGTGGGGCAGAGACGGGGCCCAAGGAGGGGGGGGGGCGGGGGAGTTGAGGACCCAGCGGGCAGCACCTGGGGCGGGGGCCAGTGGGGCAGAGACGGGGCCCAAGGAGGGGGGGGGCGGGGGGGTTGAGGACCCACCGGGCAGCACCTGGGGCGGGGGCCAGTGGGGCAGAGACGGGGCCCAAGGAGGGGGGGGGCGGGGGAGTTGAGGACCCACCGGGCAGCACCTGGGGCGGGGGCCAGTGGGGCAGAGACGGGGCCCAAGGAGGGGGGGGGGCGGGGGAGTTGAGGACCCACCGGGCAGCACCTGGGGCGGGGGCCAGTGGGGCAGAGACGGGGCCCAAGGAGGGGGGGCGGGGGGGTTGAGGACCCACCGGGCAGCACCTGGGGCGGGGGCCAGTGGGGCAGAGACGGGGCCCAAGGAGGGGGGGGGCGGGGGAGTTGAGGACCCACCGGGCAGCACCTGAGGCGGGGGCCAGTGGGGCAGAGACGGGGCCCAAGGAGGGGGGGGGGACAGGTGGGGGGAGTTGAGGACCCACCGGGCAGCACCTGGGGCGGGGGCCAGTGGGGCAGAGACGGGGCCCAAGGAGGGGGGGGGGGCGGGGGAGTTGAGGACCCACCGGGCAGCACCTGGGGCGGGAGCCAGTGGGGCAGAGACGGGGCCCAAGGAGGGGGGGGGGGGACAGGTGGGGGGAGTTGAGGACCCACCGGGCAGCACCTGGGGCGGGGGCCAGTGGGGCAGAGACGGGGCCCAAGGAGGGGGGGGGCGGGGGAGTTGAGGACCCACCGGGCAGCACCTGGGGCGGGGGCCAGTGGGGCAGAGACGGGGCCCAAGGAGGGGGGGGGCGGGGGAGTTGAGGACCCACCGGGCAGCACCTGGGGCGGGGGCCAGTGGGGCAGAGACGGGGCCCAAGGAGGGGGGGGGGCGGGGGAGTTGAGGACCCACCGGGCAGCACCTGGGGCGGGGGCCAGTGGGGCAGAGACGGGGCCCAAGGAGGGGGGGGGCGGGGGAGTTGAGGACCCACCGGGCAGCACCTGGGGCGGGGGCCAGTGGGGCAGAGACGGGGCCCAAGGAGGGGGGGGGGGCGGGGGAGTTGAGGACCCACCGGGCAGCACCTGGGGCGGGGGCCAGTGGGGCAGAGACGGGGCCCAAGGAGGGGGGGGGTACAGGTGGGGGGAGTTGAGGACCCACCGGGCAGCACCTGGGGCGGGGGCCAGTGGGGCAGAGACGGGGCCCAAGGAGGGGGGGGGCGGGGGGGTTGAGGACCCACCGGGCAGCACCTGGGGCGGGGGCCAGTGGGGCAGAGACGGGGCCCAAGGAGGGGGGGGGGCGGGGGAGTTGAGGACCCACCGGGCAGCACCTGGGGCGGGGGCCAGTGGGGCAGAGACGGGGCCCAAGGAAGGGGGGGGACAGGTGGGGGGAGTTGAGGACCCACCGGGCAGCACCTGGGGCGGGGGCCAGTGGGGCAGAGACGGGGCCCAAGGAGGGGGGGGCGGTTGAGTTGAGGACCCACCGGGCAGCACCTGGGGCGGGGGCCAGTGGGGCAGAGACGGGGCCCAAGGAGGGGGGGGGGCGGGGGAGTTGAGGACCCAGCGGGCAGCACCTGGGGCGGGGGCCAGTGGGGCAGAGACGGGGCCCAAGGAGGGGGGGGCGGTTGAGTTGAGGACCCACCGGGCAGCACCTGGGGCGGGGGCCAGTGGGGCAGAGACGGGGCCCAAGGAGGGGGGTGCGGGGGAGTTGAGGACCCACCGGGCAGCACCTGGGGCGGGGGCCAGTGGGGCAGAGACGGAGCCCAAGGAGGGGGGGGGCGGGGGAGTTGAGGACCCAGCGGGCAGCACCTGGGGCGGGGGCCAGTGGGGCAGAGACGGGGCCCAAGGAGGGGGGGGGGACAGGTGGGGGGGGTTGAGGACCCACCGGGCAGCACCTGGGGCGGGGGCCAGTGGGGCAGAGACGGGGCCCAAGGAGGGGGGGGGGGACAGGTGGGGGGGGTTGAGGATCCCCCGGGTAGTCCTGGGCTGGGGGTTGCTAATATGCAAATATTATGATATGCAAATAAGTTGCAAACAGGCCAACTGTTAATCGGGCTGAATTAATTATACATGCAAATGAGGCGCAGCCAGGCAGTGGCACTAGCAGTTTAAAAAGTGTAGTTGCCACTATGCAAATGAGGCCGATTAGCTACATGCAAATATGCTGCAGTGATACAGTTTGGCGGGACACTTGCTGCAAATATGCAAATTCCAGGGCGCTCTGCAAACCAACTCAGCAATGCAACAAAATATGCATATTACTTCGATATGCAAATTAGCCGCGTTATACAATTATATGCAAATTATATATATGCAAATGAAATATGCAAATTTGTGACAATTGTACCGATTGCCCGCCTGTCACGTGGCACCACCATCCTGTCCAATCAGCGTGGAGATATTTACATATCAGGGAGGTGGGCGGGGCGTATAGGACGGGCTAGAGTGACCTCGGTGGACACGCCTCGTCCTCAATACGCATGCTCAGCAACCGTAGGCCCGCCTGCTAGGTCTCTAAAATGGTGGCGGCGTGGGAGCAGTGCGCGTGCGCGCCGACACGCGCGGGGACGGCTGGTGTCCGCGATGCGCATGCGCTTCCCTCTCTACGCCGGAAGCCACGGCTAGAGCGGAGCCGCGGGCTGGGGAAGAACGCGCATGCGCTGGAGGGCGAGCGCCCGCCGCCATTGGCCGGCGCCGCCGCTCTACGCCGGAAGCGGGGCTAGAGCGGCGGTCGGGGCCGGGGTACAAAAGCTGCGCGCAGGCGCGGCTCCCCTCTCTTTGCCGCACGGCCAGGTGAGCGCGCGGCCGGGCCGGGACCCCCGGGAGGGACCCGCGGGTGGGACCCACGTTCCCCCCCCACGGCCCCGGCCCCTCCCCCGCCCCCGGGTCTCTCCCCTCCCCCACCCCACGGCCGCAACCCCGGCCCCCCCGCCGCGCCCCCCCCCCGGGCTCCCCTCGCCCCCCCCCCCGGCGGGCTCTGATCCGGTCTCTGCGTCTCTCTAGACCCTGCCCCGGAGCCGCCATGGGCCGCCGCCCCGCGCGCTGGTGAGTGTAGGGGGGGGCCCGGGGGGGCTGTTTGGGGGGCGGGGACATGGGGGGCGGGGGGGCCCCGGGGGGGTCTGGTCCCGACTCACCGCCCTGTCCCCCCCCAGCTACCGGTACTGCAAGAACAAGCCCTACCCCAAGTCCCGCTTCTGCAGGGGCGTCCCCGGTGAGTCTCGCCCGCGAGTCGCGGGGGCGGGTTGTGGGGGGCCCACGGGGGGGCTGGGAGGGGGGGCGGGTTGTGGGGGGCCCACGGGGGGGGCTGGGAGGGGGGGCGGGTTGTGGTGGGCCCACGGGGGGGGCTGGGAGGGGGGGCGGGTTGTGGGGGGCCCACGGGGGGGGCGGGTTGTGGGGGGCGCACGGGGGAGCTGGGAGGGGGGGCGCACAGGGGGGCTGGGAGGGGGGGCGGGTTGTGGGGGGCCCACGGGGGGGGGCGGGTTGTGGGGGGCGCACGGGGGAGCTGGGAGGGGGGGCGCACGGGGGGGCTGGGAGGGGGGGCGGGTTGTGGGGGGCGCACAGGGGGGCTGGGAGGGGGGCCGGGTTGTGGGGGGCGCACAGGAAATTGTCGTTCTAGCTGTACAGACCTGGGGGCTCTGCAGGGTCCGTACTGCGGGTTGGGGGGTCTCTGCCAGCTTGGACACCCCGTCCCTGCTCCCCGGGGAAGGGGCCACGCCTGGTCCAGGAAGAGCCAGGGATGAGACCCCAGGGTCTGCTCTGGCTCACAGGGGCCCCCCCCCCACCCATCTCCTCACCCCCCAGATGCCAAGATCCGCATCTTCGACCTGGGCCGGAAGAAGGCCAAGGTGGACGAGTTCCCCCTGTGCGGCCACATGGTGTCAGATGAATATGAGCAGCTCTCCTCCGAAGGTGAGGGGGGCTGGGGCTTTCTCTGGGAGGTGGGGGCTTGTTCGGGGCGGTGCTTGCCTGGGGGGATGGGTAAGGTCAATAAACCTGCCAGGAAGATCCCAGCAAGGGGCTGCTGGTTGGGGGGGGCCCCTTGTTCCTGTCCCGAGCTCACTCTGTTCTCTCCCCCCCAGCGCTGGAGGCCGCCCGGATCTGTGCCAACAAGTACATGGTGAAGAGCTGCGGGAAGGACGGCTTCCACATCCGCGTGCGCCTGCACCCCTTTCACGTCATCCGCATCAACAAGATGTTGTCCTGCGCCGGTGCCGACAGGTGGGGGATCCTGGGGGGTAGGGGGGACCCCGCAGCCAGTTAAGCCGACCGGCCCGCCTGCTGTGGGGGCCTGGTGTGCAGTGGCTGCGCACAGCACCCCCCCTGGTTGTGTACGTGCTCCGTGCCCCGTACGGAGCGCCCTAAGGGACCGCGGGGACATGGACACGTTGCGTTTGGGGGGGCAGTGGATGTGGGTGGTGACTCCCTAAGGGGCTGCGGGGACATAGGCGGTGAGGGGGGCAATGCCCTAAGGGGACATGGGTGTTTGGAGCAGGGAGTGATGCCCTGTGGGCATAGGGGGTGTTTGGGGTGTGGCGGAAGGCAGGGGAGGTGGGGGGTGTTGGGAGTGGTGGGGGCAATGCCCTTCGTGGCCCCCCCGGCTCATGCCCCGTGGATCCTGGCAGGCTGCAGACGGGGATGCGTGGCGCCTTCGGCAAGCCCCAGGGCACCGTGGCTCGGGTGCACATTGGCCAGGTCATCATGTCCATCCGCACCAAGGCCCAGAACAAGGAGCACGTGGTGGAGGCCCTGCGCAGAGCCAAGTTCAAGTTCCCTGGGCGCCAGAAGGTAACTGGGGTGGGGGCTCTCCCCCAATCATGGTGGGGCTGTCTGGGGGTTGTGCTTCCTTTAGGGGCTGCCGGGGCAGGGACTGGCTGGCTTGGGGAGGCAGGAATGGGGCCTGAGGCCGTTCCCCCTCTACTGGGCACCAGCTTGGATCTGGCCCCATGGCAGGGACTGGCTGGTTCGGGGGTGATGGGGTGGGAATGGGGCCTGTCCCTCTCGGGGGGGCCCCGCAGCCAGTTAAGCCGACCGGCCCGCCTGCTGTGGGGGCCCGGTGTGCAATGGCTGCGCACAGCACCCCCCCTGGTTGTGTACGTGCTCCGTGCCCCGTACGGAGCGCCCTAAGGGACCGCGGGGACATGGGCATCAGAGGTGTGGGGGGGTGACACCCTAAGAGAATGCGGGGACACAGCTGGTGTCTGGGGGAGATCTCCTGTATAGCTGGCACCCCCTTAACCGCTGTCCCCGCCCCCCCAGATCCACATCTCCAAGAAATGGGGCTTCACCAAGTTCAACGCGGACGAGTTCGAGGACATGGTGGCTGAGAAGCGGCTGCTGCCAGATGGCTGTGGTGTAAAATACATCCCCACCCGAGGGCCCCTGGACAAGTGGCGGGCCCTGCACGCCGCCTGAGCCCCCCGGCTGCCCCCCATCCCGGGGGCCCCGCAACAGGAATAAAAGCATTGGCCTCTAATGCCCGCCTGTGTGTGCTGTGGAGCAGAGCTGGGGGGGATCCTAGAGCCACAGCCCCCCACTTCCCTGGGGGGCAGCATGGGGCAGGATGCCCTGCTGGCGGGGGGGGGGGCAGGGCCTGGAGTAACTGAACTCCAGTGCTGTGGCTTGGGGACTGATGTGGGGCAGCTTGGGCCCCCTGCTGATGGGGATGGAGGCAGGTCCTGGCCCTGTGGGCTGCTCACAGCTCCCGCGGCGTCCGGCTGGCCAGGTGCAGGTTCACCTCCACGGGGTAATGGTCGCTGATCTGCAGGGCCTGGGGAGGGGGGGTTAAATTGCTGGGGGGGGGTCAAGGGGTGTGCACCCCACTGCCCTCCCCGAGCTGGAAGAGAACCCAGCCCCCCTCCCAGGAGTCCTGGGCCTACCCACTTCTCTTGGTTCTGGATGCTATCTGAGGGAGTAACACACCTCTCCCCCCTGGCTGGGGGGGGGGGGGTCCCCATCTCTGCTCCCTTCCTCCTCCATTGTCGTGGCCGGGGGCAGTGGGGGGGTCATTCCCAGATGCCAGGGTCCCCTCCTCCTCCGACAGCCCCAGGCTCCTGGCGAAGTTGTATGCTTTGGCTGAGCCGGGCACCACGGCTCTGAGCAGCTCGTCCCCCTGGACCACGATTCTGGGGGGCAGAGGGGGTGTGAGGGGGGAGCTGTCCCTTAACCTGCCCCTTCCCCCTAGCTCTCTCTCCAGCCCCCCCCACTGTCAGAGCAACCCCAAGGCTGGGGGTGCAGTGGGGAGAGAGGCAGCCTCCCCCCCCACTCCTTTCCCCCAGGGGTTAACTGATAACCTCTGCCGGGGCTCTCTGCTCTGCCAGTACTCCCTGCCATGCAGGGACCCCCACCTGCTTTGGGGAGCTAGTCCCCCCGGGCTGCCCCGGTACCTGTCGTAGGCACAGTGGGTCCGGGCTCGCACCGTGGTATTGACGCCGTCCCCGATCAGCCAGTGGAAGCGGGGATCCCAGCGCAGCTGGATGGACCCCCAGGCACTGGGGGGGACATAGGCCCCCCCTGCGTTTAAGTCCCCTAGCACCATCACGTTCTGGTGGGGACAGAGAGCAAGATGGGCGCTGGTCACCTGGGTCCTGTTCCTCTTCACCCCCACCCCCCAAGGCCTGGGAACTGCAAGGGAACTGTCCCGGATGCCTGGGTCCCCTTCCCTCCCCATGGTACTGGCCCCCATCCCCATTCTCTCTCTCTCTCCTTCCCTCCTGGTCACCTGGGTCCTGTTCCCCTTCACCCTGACCCCCCAAGGCCTGGGAACTGCAAGGGAACTGTCCCGGATGCCTGGGTCCCCCTCCCTCCCCATGGTACTGGCCCCCATCCCCATTCTCTCTCTCTCCTTCCCTCCTGGTCACCTGGGTCCTGTTCCCCTTCACCCCCACCCCACCCCCCAGGGCCTGAGAGCTGCAAGGGAACTGTCCCGGCCGCCTGGGTCCCATTCTTTCTCTCCTGGGTCCCGTTGTTCCCCCGTACCTGGGTTCCCCAGCGCTGGCTCAGTTCCTGGCAGACCCGGTGGAGCTGAGCGATCTCGTGGGGTGCGTTCCGGGGGCTGGCATGATGCGAGAGCAGCACAAAGTCCTTGATGGCTGGGGGGGGGGGGGGAGAGCTGTTAGTGGGGGGTACCTGATTCCCCCGCTCTCTCACTCAGTGCTGCTGCTGGTGCCAACCCAGCCAGGGGGCGGCTGTCCCCAGGCACAGCACGGGGGGTGGGGGCACAGGGGGCATCCCAAAGCTGGAGAGGGAAATGGGGACTGGGGGAGGAAGAGGTGGATGGTGTCGGGGCGAAAGGGGGACCCACCTGTGCTGGGCACATGGAAGCGGGCGGCAAAGGGTCCACGGGCAAAGTCTCCAGCCTCCCCAAACTGGCACCAGTCCGTGACCGTCACCAGGTCCGCCCTGCGGGAGAGCACAAGGGGGTCAGGGTAGCCCCAGGGTGGGGAACGAGGCACGGGGCTTTCCCCCTAGGGGGCACCGGCTGGGATCTGGCCCCACCGTGGGGGCACACGGGCTTGCCAGGGAGTGGGGAGTTACCGATACACGAAGATGATCTGCTCTTTGTAGGTCCCGCGGCCAAGTCTCCGGCTGCCCAGCTGGGCGTAGCTGTGGGATGGGTCGTACCTGCCCCGAGGAGAGAGTGGGGAACATCAGCGTGCTCACGCTGCCCTCTCGGCCAGGAGGGGACGCAGGAGTCCTGGTTCCCAGACCCCCTCCCCTCCTAGCACTGGGGTGGGAACCCAGCTGTCCTGGCCGGCCCAGTACCTGTTCAGCTCCCGCAGCAGGGCCTGCACCGCGTCCCCCTTTGCATCCCGCACCTCCTGCACGGCAGCAATGTCACAGCGCACCAGGATCTGCAAAGAGACGCCCGCTCAGTGTGGGGAGCTGGGCGCTGTCCTGGCTCCCCGGCCCCCCCACCTCCCTGAGCCAGTACCTGCACCAGTGCGCCCATCACCCGTGCGTCACCCGACTTTGCGTCCCCGAAGCCGTGCGTGTTGAAGGCGCAGATCTTGAAGCCGGCGCCGGCCAGGCGTAGCCCCAGCAGCAGCAGGGCCAGGGGGCGCATGGTGGGGCCCCGGGGAGCAGCAGCAGCCAGGCAGGGACGAGGCCTGGGGGGTCTGTGTCCAGGCTGCGGTGGCCCTGCCCGCGGCTGCTCGCTGGCTGCTGAATCAGCAGCTGGGGCACGGGGCCCTTTGTCCGGCTGAGCCCAGCACGTGCAGGGGAGAGAACCGCCTGGGCTGGGCCTGTGGCCCCCGGGCTGGGCCCCACATAGAACCCAGGAGTCCTGGCTCCTGACCCCCCCACTGCTCGCTGCTGTAACCTATCACACCCTCCTCCCCTCCCAGAGACAGGGAGAGAACCCAGGAGTCCTGGCTCCCAGCCCCCCCTGCTCTAACCACTCATCACCACACCCCTCCCAGAGCCCGGGAGAGAACCCAGGAGTCCTGGCTCCCAGCCCTGCCCCCTCCCTGAGCCTGGGAGGGAGGTGGACCCGGGCTGCCCCCCAGGTGGTTTGTGGGGCGAGGGGAGGACCCAGTGCCAGCTGGCTGGGCTGGGGTTCTCCAGCCCCCTCTGGCCTGGCCCCAGCGGGCCCCCATTGGCCCTGGGTCTCACTAGCTGCCCACTACAAGGTGCTCCCATCAGCCCTGGCCAGCCGTACTTGCATTCGGCTCCCTGCCCCCCCAGGACCCCGGCCTTGGGGTGGTGCCGACAGGACAAACCCGGAGGGGCGAGTGGGGAACGGGGGCTTTGCTCGTTCTGCCCTGAGGGTAAAAGTGACAGGAAACCTGCTGGCCAGGCAGGCCCCAAAGGGTTAAACTAGGCACCAGCTAGTGGGGGGGATCCCCTGTATACCTGGCCCCCGCCCCACTCCAGAGGTGGCTGCATCTCAGCCCGCGTGATGCCTGGGGGTTCTGGGCGCGCTCGTCGCTCACCTGGAGCTTGTGTTAATGGATGGAGGCTGGCGGCCATCCTCTCACAGCTGGCTTGCGCCCCCCCAGCTCGGCCTGGCCTCAGGCTGGCAGCCCCGTCGCTGTGCTCTGGGTGTGGGCATCTAGGCTAGAGGCCGTATGGCCATGCGTGGGGGGCAGACGGGCTAGAGACCGTGCGGCCATGCGTGGGGGGCAGACGGGGGGCGGGGGGGCGGGCTAGAGACCGTACGGCCATGCGTGGGGGGGGTGGGGGAGGCAGGCTAGAGGGTCGTACGGCCATGCGTGGGGGGCAGACGGGGGCGGGGCTAGAGACCGTACGGCCATGCGTGGGGGGCAGACGGGGGGGAGGGCTAGAGGGCGTTACGGCCATGCGTGGGGGGCAGACGGGGGGGAGGGCTAGAGGGCGTTACGGCCATGCGTGGGGGGCAGATGGGGGGTAGGCTAGAGGCCCGTACGGCCATGCGTGGGGGGCAGACGGGGGGGCAGGCTAGAGGCCTGTATGGCCATGCGTGGGGTGCAGATTGGGGGCGGGCTAGAGGGTTGTACGGCCATGCGTGGGGGGCAGACGGGGGGAGGGCTAGAGTGCGTTATGGCCATGCGTGGGGGGGCAGACGGAGGGTGGGCTAGAGGCCCCTACGGCCATGCGTGGGGGGCAGACGGGGGGGAGGGCTAGAGGGTTGTACGGCCATGTGTGGGGGGCAGACGGGGGGGAGGGCTAGAGGGCGTTACGGCCATGCGTGGGGGGCAGATGGGGGGTAGGCTAGAGGCCCGTACGGCCATGCGTGGGGGGCAGACGGGGGGCGGGCTAGAGGCCTGTACGGCCATGCGTGGGGTGCAGATGGGGGGCGGGCTAGAGGGTTGTACGGCCATGCGTGGGGGGGCAGACGGGGAGCAGGCTAGAGGGTTGTATGGCCATGCGTGGGGGGCAGATGGGGGGGTAGGCTAGAGGCCGTACGGCCATGCGTGGGAGGCAGATGGGGGGGTAGGCTAGAGGCCGTACGGCCATGCGTGGGGTGCAGATGGGGTGCGGGCTAGAGGGTCGTACAGCCATGCGTGGGGGGCAGACGGGAGGCGGGCTAGAGGGCTGTACGGCCATGCATGGGGGGCAGATGGGGGGGTAGGCTAGAGGGCGTTACGGCCATGTGTGTGGGGGGCAGACGGGGGGCGGGCTAGAGGGCCGTACAGCCATGTGTGGGGGGTGCAGATGGGGGGCAGGCTAGAGGCCGTACAGCCATGCGTGGGGGGTGCAGATGGGGGGCAGGCTAGAGGCCGTACGGCCATGCGTGGGGGGCAGACGGGGGGTGGGCTAGAGGGCGTTACGGCCATGCGTGGGGGGGCGGGCTAGAGGCCATACAGCCATGCTTGGGGGGCAGATGGGGGGTAGGGACATGTTGTACATCCCTTCGCGTAACATAAGCGCCGGGCTCAGCCAATGGCATTAACAGGCAGGAGTCTTCGAACAAACCGGTGGGTGGATTTCTTCCCGTGCCGCACAGTTAACCTGTGGAACTCACTGCCGCTGCATGTAGTGGAGGCCAGAAGTGTAACAGGTTCAGTAAGTCCCTGGCAGCTGTGAGCTGGGTGGGGCCAGGACCAGCCCCCTTCTTGGGGTGTCCCTGAGCCGGGGGCTGGAGCGTCTGCTGTGTGCCCTGCTCTGGAGCTGGCGGGAGTCGGGCCGGGTCTGGACGGAGCCCATCACCGGGGTGTCTGGGCAGGAAGTGAGCGCCTGGGGGGTGTCAGCGTGCAAGGGAGGAGGGGGCTGGGAGCCCGGACTCCTGGGTTCTGTCCCTGGGCCAGCAGGAGGAAATGGGCTGGGCCCCGTCCAGGCTCCGCCTCTCAGCTCTGAGGGGGCGGGGCACAGAGTGGTTCTAGCTCAGCCACGCCCCTGCTCGCTCTCTGCTGCCACCTGGTGGCCTCTGCATGGAGCGGCACATGCAGAGTGGGGAGCAGCGCAGAGGCCCCCATTGGCTGGCACTGGGTGCGTGGGGCCGGGCGGCGGCCAATGGCGCAGGAAGACGGGGTATAAAGACAGGCGTGGGTCAGGATCAGTCCAGGGCAGCCTCCCCCTGTCCGAGGAACAATGCACGGGGGGCTAGCTGGGGAGGGTTCCCCAGGTTTGGGGGGGCCGACATGCAGACTGATCGGTCTTGTTTCCCTGCAGGTGTCAGACACCCCCCCCCCCCCCCACCGGGCACGTGCTTTGCTTCTGTCCTGGCTCCCCACCCCCATTGGGCAGCAGCAGCAGGGACCCCCCGGTTTAAACAGGAACCACAAAACGTCTGAAAGTTCATGGAGGGGTTTAGTATTGTTAGGCCCAAAAAGAAAAATTGTAGAGCAGTTATGCCAACCTAACCAGAATTAGGCCAACAGAGGTTTCTGGGTAGTCCCCGGGCAGAATCGAAGACATAGTTGTTTAAGCTGAAAAAATGAGATGAGAGGGAAGCTGCATTCCTGTACCAGATGTGCTACGAACAGTGTGCTCAGAAGATAGATTAGGAGACACACTGTCTCCACTCCCTGTTTCTGTTCTTTGTATGTTCTTGACTCCCCCGTCTCCTAGTTCTGGTGCTTGTTAACCGTGCTGATAAGAAAGTTGCTGAGACATTATGAACTGCTTAAGGCTGCTTGTATAGGAGGATAGGTATACATGAATACTAAAAGTTTCTCGCTAACAAAGGGGGGTGGGATGCGGGTTGTTTTAAATGAATAATTTATGACACGATGGAACTGTCTATATAACCCTGCTAGATGTTAGAACGGTGGCTGGTTCTCTCTGGAGACGGGCCGCTCTCTATTGTTGTGTGCACTCCTCAATAAAGAGCTTGTCACTGGACCTTGCTGGTGTTGCCTGTCTCTCTGCGGTCAGACAACAAACCGTGCCGTCTGGGTTCTGAGTCCCCGACAAATTTGGTGACCACGAAGGGACTCGTCTGACTCTCCGGCGCGGGATCAGACTCTGAAGCAACGCAGCGCGCATCCTCCGGTTTCGAGGAGCCTTGCCCAGTGACCTGATCCCTGCGTCGGCGATAAGGCGTGTTCTGCGAACCAGCTGAAGCCTGTAAAAATCCAGCAACGTCCCACCTACCCGTTGAGTAGGATCCGGGTCTTCGGGGTTCGAGTCCCTGGAGAAGGTAAGCGATCGCTCGGCATTGAGAGGTGGGGTTCGAGTCCCTTTACCGTCTAGATGGGACAATTTGGCAGTAAATGCCCGGGGGGACGCCCCGTTGTCTCTGATACTCAGAGATTGGAAGGGAATCTCTGGAACAACCGGTTTGGCTAAATCTAAATGAGAAATTTATGTCAAATTCAATGGCCTTCCTTTACTGCTCATTTGTCCCCGACTAAAGATTGGCCAAGCTGCGGAACCTTTTCCGCAGACAGGATGAATTCCTTAAGAGATATTTTGGTTGATCTTAGACCGGGACAAATGGATTATTTATTTTGTATGGTATAACTATAAACCAAAAGAGGGACGTACGGCCTTTGAAGCCGTTTGTATAGAAGAATCCGTTAAAACTCCCCCACCCTATGCCCCAGAAATTCAACCTGAAGAAGATGGGTATATCCCAATGAGAGTACCGCCGAGGCGGAGCTCAAGATCACTGGTAGAGAGTGAGAAGACAGAGGTGAAGAGGGATGCTCAAGGAGCGGGTCCTTCCAAACCCTTAGGAGAATTCTCGGGAACTTTCATGGCACCTTTTGGGTCCCCTGTAACTACAAAAGCAGTCCAAGCTCCTTTGCAAGCTTACCCTGTTCCCCAGAGTACTGGGCAGCATCAAATGGTGCTTACTCACACTCCATTCACAACTGCAGACTTATTAAATTGGCAGTGTTCTATGCCGCGCCTTCGAGATAACCCCGAGGGAGTAGAAAGAATGTTTCGAACCATTTTTTCTATTCATTTACCGACATGGGCAGATGTGAATCAGTTGTTGAACACCCTCTTAACTGAGGATGAACGTCAAAAGGTTAAAGAACAGACTGCGGCATTTTACCTGAGTCACCAAGGTTGGGGAACTATGCCCACCGCTGAGCCTGATTGGGATCCGAATTCGGATAGGGGCAAGAAGAGTTTGAATCAGTACCGACAAGCTATTTTGCATGGATTAAGGGCAGCGGGAGAGGCTACCCCAAATTGGGGTAAGGTTACTGCATGTGTTCAACTCCCTAACGAACATCCCTCCGATTTTTGCACTCGGTTAACAAATGAGGTTAGAAAACACAGTAACTTGGACTTAGAATCAGATTCTGAAAAGAAAATGGTTAAGATAGTATTTATGGCACAGTGCGCAGAGGACATTGCAAAAAGGTTTAGGGAAAACCCGAATGGAATGCAAGGGAAAAGTTTACCTGAAGTAGTCAGTATTGCAACGCGAGTTTATAATGGGAAAGAGGAAAAGAGGGAAAAGGAAAAAAGGAAGAAAAAGCAAAAGGATATGAAGAATCAAGTGTCGTTATTGGCAGTGGCCATGTCGGGAGGCAAAGGAAGGGGTCGCGGGTGGAGCCGCAGCTCCAGGGGAGGATTTGCTGGAAGGGGAAGAGGTGGATTTAGGGGACGAGGACGCGGAGGTAGTATGGACCCGGGCTGTGATGGGTGCCACTATTGTGGTGAGGAAGGACACTGGAAAAGAGACTGTCCACACAGGCAAAGATCTGATTATAAGCCTGAGATAGTGGGTCAATTCTCTGTGGATCATGAATGAAGGGAGGCGCCGCTCCCCTGGGGCCTGAGGTTTATGAAGCCGGAATGGTACAATTTAAGTGTGATGCTCGATTTCCAGTGGTCCCCCTAAAGGTAGGACAAAAGACTTTTGAATTATTAGTGGACATGGGGGCCACTCATTCGGCTATACCTAAGGGAACGGCACCAAAGGGTGAAGTAGAAAAATGTGTGGTAGGAGTCACTGGAAAATCTGAACGACATTTCATGACTAATAATTCTATGGCTACGTTAGGGCCTATATCTGTTCAGCATTCGGGGGAGGGAGGGATAGCTCAGTGGTTTGAGCATTGGCCTGCTAAACCCAGGGTTGTGAGTTCAATCCTTGAGGGGGCCACTTAGGGATCTGGGGCAAAGTCAGTACTTGGTCCTGCTAGTGAAGGCAGGGGGCTGGACTCAATGACCTTTCAAGGTCCCTTCCAGTTCTAGGAGATAGATAGGATATCTCCATTAATTTATAATTTTATTCCTTTCTGTTAACGAATGGTCCAGTGAACTTACTGGGGAGAGATTTGTTGTGTAAATTGCATGCCCAAATTTCCTGTACTCCTGAAAGTATTTCCCTTCAATTCCCGGTGGAGAAAGCTTATTTGCTAACGCAATTAGCCGGCAGCAACTGTGAAACACTTCCCCTCCAAGTCCAAAATGAAGTTAACCCTATAGTGTGGGGAGGAAACATGATGTGGGTCTGGTAAAATCTGCCTCACCTCTAAAACCAGTGGTAAAAAGTAATATGTCACCACCTGCTCAGAGACAATATCCCCTTAAAATCGAGGCTATACAAGGACTTGAGTCCCTTGTGCAGAATTTTAAGAACCAGGGAATTTTAGTGCCATGTGTCTCTCCTTGTAATACTCCCATTCTGGCTGTAAGGAAACCGCAGCTCGACTTAGACGGAAAACCTGTATATAGAATGGTGCAGGACTTAAGACTTATCAATCAGTATGTGATTCCAGAACATCCTGTGGTGCCAAACCCAAGTACTATTTTGGCAATGGTGCCACCTGAAGCGGAATGGTTTACGTGCATGGACTTAGTGAATGCTTTCTTCTCTGTACCAGTGGCCCCAGAAAAGTAGTACCTTTTTGCATTTACATGGGGGGTCCCTGGTACAGCAGGGAAAGGGGATAAAAGGTGTGGACCCCCGGGACAACTTACTTGGACTAGAATGCCTCAAGGTTATGTGGAAGCACCAAGTGTGTTTGCTAGGGTTTTAGCTGAGGATTTAAAGGCTGTCCAGTTACCGGCTGCCTCTACCCTGGTGACTTATGTTGATGACATTCTGGTGGCTTCCAAGACTCGAAAGGATAATGAGCATGACTCTGTCTATTTACTCAATCAGTTGGCACTCAAAGGACATAAAGTCAGCCCCACTAAGTTGCAGTGGGCCCGGCAGGAGGTAAAGTACCTCGGGTATACACTGGGTCCCGAAATACATAGTCTGGATTCCAAACGGACAGAAACCATAGTTAATATCTCATTTCCCACCACTAAGCGAGGTATGCGGGCTTTTATTGGTATGACTGGATTTTGTCGCCCTTGGATTATATCAGCTGGAAAATGGTTAAAACCTTTGCATGACCAGGGAGAAGGCTGAAGAACCTTTACATCCTAACCCTGAGCAAATAAGAGCGTTTAAAGCACTAAAAGAATCTCTCATTCGAGCTCCTGCGTTAGGACTGCCCAATTACAGCAAGCCTTTTGATTTGTATGTGCATGAGGTAAAAGGAGTAGCATCTGGAGTACTAATGCAATCATTTGGAAATGCTCCTAGGCCTGTGGCATACCTTTCAGGACAATTGGATCCAGTGGCTAAGGGACACCCAGGCTGCCTCAGGAATGTGGCAGCGGCTGCACTATTAGTTGAAAAGGCTCAAGAAATTGTTTTTGGACACCCTTTAACGGTACACACTCCACACGCTGTAGCAAGCTTGTTGAATTCTCAGCAGCACAAACATTTAACTAATCAAAGGCTGTCAAAGTATGAGGTAACTCTGCTAATGACTCATGGAGTTACCTTAAAGAGATGTGCAAATTTAAATCCAGCTTCCTTGCTACCTCATAAGGATGGTCAGAAAACAGTACATGATTGCTTACAAGTTTTGGATCAGGTATCTACTCCACGACCTGATCTTACAGACATTCCTCTATCTGATCCGGAATTGGAATTGTTTGTGGATGGGTCTGCTTTTGTTCGGAATGGAGTTCGACACTCTGGATATGCAGTTACAGATGGGCATACAGTATTAATAGGGAAACCCTTATCACCTGGGACAAGCGCTCAGTCAGCCGAATTGCAGGCTTTAACAGCTGCCTGTTTGTATGCTAAAGGAAAAAGGGTTAATATTGATACTGACTCTAAATATGCTTTCGGTGTGTGCCATGCCACCGGAGCCATGTGGAAGGAGAGAGGATTCATCACTTCCTCAGGGTCACAAATTGCTCATGGTAAAGAAATAGCGGAATTGCTGCAAGCTATCCAAGCCCCTAAAGAAATTGCAGTTATTCACTGCAGGGCTCACACCAAACACACTGATCCTGTATCAGTGGGAAACCGCTTTGCTGATGAGGCTGCTAAAACCGCTGCCTTACAAAGTACTCAACTAGATTTAGGCTCTCCTCTTTTAACCTGGCAACGGCAAGCCCCTGATAGTGAGAAAATAATCTGGGAGAAATGGGGAGCTAACCCCAACTCGACAGGAATGTGATGGTCGTTTTGTTTTACCTAAAAGTCACCAGAGTGAAGTAATGGAACAGAGTCACAAAAACACGCATTTGGGAGCCAATAAATGGCCCAGATTATTTTAAGACAGTTTATTTCCCCAGGACTTCACGAAGTAGCCAGGAGAACAGTAGAAAAGTGTGCTCTGTGCCAGCAATGTAATCCAAAGGGTATGAACAAGCAAGCACCGCCTGGGGGGCGCAGATGGGCTCATAGACCTTGCAGCATATACAGATTGATTTTACCGATTTACCTCCCTCTGAAGGAAAACGGCACTTGTTAGTTATAATAGACCAGCTCACTGGATGGGTGGAAGCGTATCCCACCGCCCGAGCCACTGCAACGACAGTATGTAAGATATTACTCAATGAAGTTATACCAAGATTTGTCCCTCCTGAAATAACTGACTCCGACCAAGGTACTCATTTCACAGCAAAGATTTGTAAAGAACGAACCGAAGCGGTAGGAACAAAATGGGCCTTTCACGCTCCCTGGCACCCCCGGAGTTCAGGCCAGGTAGAGCGTATGAATGGAACTCTGAAAAACCTTTTGACAAAATTATGCCGAGAACTCAATTTGAAATGGACTAAAGTCCTTCCTCTCGCTCTCTATACCATTCGAACTTCTCCGAATGCTAGGACTAGACTGGCACCCTACGAAATCCTGTTTGGACATGTACCTCCAACCTTTGCTCCTTGAATATCAGTTCCCAATGATACTGATATGACCAAGGAAACGGAGACCTATGTAAAAGAGTTGCAGCGCCATCTAGTGACAGTACAGCAGTACTCTGCACATTCCCAAGCCTTACCATTGTGGGAAGATGTTCATTCTTTTTTACCAGGTGATCCCGTGTGGGTAAAAGCATACAAGAAGACTCCGCTTCAACCACAGTGGCTAAGACCCTTTGAAATTCTTCTGGTGAGCCCTACCGCCATCCGAGTAAAGGAGCTACCCACCTGGATTCATCATTCTAGAGTCAAGAGGAGCACCGCTAGGGAACCTGACCGGGTAAAGGGTTCCCCAGAAGTAGACGACGTCGGACTTCGAGGGAGCCACGCACATTCATCCCACCGTGAACCGGCTGAACCAGAAACAGACGACATCTGGGCCCGAGACCAATGGACTGCTACCCCTTTGGGCGACCTGAAGCTTCGATTGCAATTGAAAAAGCCTTAAATTGGTGGCGTCCTTTCTCGAAAGAATGGCCCCGTTTTCTGGCCTGGGTTCTTATGTTTTTAATCTGTTTATTATTTGTTACCTTTCTCTTCTGGTGGTACGAAGCATAGGGGCTATAGAATCTCACAGTCCTAACACCTTTATACGCCTTGCCCATGAGATGAAAGCTCGCATGCCAGCCTTACATAATACTTCATGCTGGGTATGTTCTCTGATGCCAGCGGATAGCCAAAAAGGTCTCCCTATGGTCCCTACTCCCCTCAGTGCAAGGAACATGACCTGGACTCCCTCCTGGAAGAACTCTTCAGGCACTCTAAACATAACCTGGAGTGATACTGGAATTAAGAATAAAGGGTTCTTAAATGTTTGGAGGAGACCGGGACATTGGTGCCTCTTAAAAGGACCACATAATAATTCTAGCATTTTTGTTGGGATTAGCCAGTGCACATGGTATAATAACACCCCCATAGTGGACTAGTTTATACACGCACCAAGGAAGGATTTCAAATTATAAATGGTACGGATGTCTCTTTAATTCCTAGATGGATGAAGGTAAATACCACGGCATGTACACCTTCTTCCTCACACCTTTCCTATAACTGCTTTTCTTTACACTGTACCTGATGTTCCCCCGGACCCAATAATAGGCCCCTTTGCATATGCTCTTATCCAAATGGCCCAACACTACCAATCGGTCCAGACCGATGGAATCTGTGGGACCGACCCCTATTCGGGGTATATTGGGTGTGTGGCAACAAAGCATACCTAGTCCTCCCTCCCTCATGGAGTGGATCCTGCTATCTGGCCTGGTTAGAGCCACCTGTAGTTTATCGCGCCCACCTCCCAAAAGGGAAAATCAGAAATGTAAGGGGTGCTGAGGAAAATGTTAAAGAATCTCGCCCCCTTACCTGGCGGGCTCTAAATGATTGGACAGGCGTTTTGCTTGTGGCGGAGCCACCTGGCGAATTGGAGGAGTAATAAGACTTCAGGGGTTTTTGGAGATAATGGCAAATACTACCGCCGATGCCCTGGTGGACTTGGCAACCGAACAGAGAAAACTAAGGCAGATGGTTCTCCAGAACCGCTTGGCTCTAGATATCTTACTGGCCTCTCAGGGAGGAACATGTGCACTAATTGGGCAAGCGTGCTGCGTATATGTTCCTGATGTTTATAACGCCACCTGGGACAGAGCAAACCACCTCATACAAGTAGCAAAGGACCATGGAGGGGAGCAGGTTAATTCTTGGTGGAGCAACCTGTTTAATTGGGTTCCAGACATAGGTGGCTGGCTTCATAATTTGCTTCGCAGCGCTGTTGTAATTATTTGTGGCCTAATAGCTTTGTATGTTATTCTCCAATATGGGTGTTGGATAGGCACCAAGTTGTGCTCCACCCAGCAGTAATTAGTTCAAAACTCAGTAAGAGTTGCAGCCACTATGTCCCAAGAGTCCCTTTAAGGGACTCTAGGGACAAAGGGGGGGTTGTTAGGCCCAAAAAGAAAAATTGTAGAGCAGTTATGCCAACCTAACCAGAATTAGGCCAACAGAGGTTTCTGGGTAGTCCCCGGGCAGAATCGAAGACATAGTTGTTTAAGCTGAAAAAATGAGATGAGAGGGAAGCTGCATTCCTGTACCAGATGCGCTACGAATAGTGTGCTCAGAAGATAGCTTAGGAGACACACTGTCTCCACTCCCTGTTTCTGTTCTTTGTATGTTCTTGACTCCCCCGTCTCCTAGTTCTGGTGCTTGTTAACCGTGCTGATAAGAAAGTTGCTGAGACATGAATTGCTTAAGGCTGCTTGTATAGGGGGATAGGTATACATGAATACTAAAAGTTTCTCGCTAACAAAGGGGGGTGGGATGCGGGTTGTTTTAAATGAATAATCTATGACGCAATGGAACTGTCTATATAACCCTGCTAGATGTTAGAACGGTGGCTGGTTCTCTCTGGAGACGGGCCGCTCTCTATTGTTGTGTGCACTCCTCAATAAAGAGCTTGTCACTGGACCTTGCTGGTGTTGCCTGTCTCTCTGCGGTCAGACAACAAACCGTGCCGTCTGGGTTCTGAGTCCCCGACAGTATCGGGAGTAGCCATGTCAGTCTGTATCCACAAAAACAACGATGCATCTGAAGAAGTGGATTTTTACCCACGAAAGCTTATGCCCAAATAAATCTGTTAGTCTTTAAGGTGCCGCCGGACTCTGCGTTGTTCTTATGGAGGGGTTTAGTTGCTCTGTCACTGAAAAAGAAACAACCCACCCCCTCTGGCAGGATTTGAACCAGCCTCCCCTGCCCCCCGCCCAGGGGCCAGCCCCCTCCAGCCCAACATTCCAGGCAGCCAGGCCCAGGACCTGGAGGGATGGTCCTGTAACCTCCCCTGGCCTTGGACCTGGGAACGCTGCCAGCCCTGTATTTGCTGCAGTGAGTTTGTCAGGTCTGAGATGAGAGGTTTCTGTATCTTCTGGGGGAGGAGCCCTGAGCCAAGAAACCTGTGTGTGTGTGGGGGGAACCCAGGCATCTGAGTAAAGGCCTTTGCTCCTGCGGGTGGGTTTAGACTCCAGCCCCTCGGTCACGTGTTCCCCGAGGTCCGGGAGCCCGGCAGCGCTGAGCAGGGAGGTCAGAACCAGCCCCCCAGTCCGGCCAGCAGCATGGCCTGGGGCAGCAGTGCTGGGCCGGCCAGCCAGCGCCCCCTCGGGGCGGCGTTCAGTTCCAGTTGCACTTCCACAGGGTAATGGTCACTGACCTCCAGCGCCTGGGGCAGGGGACAAGGAGACGGGTCAGGGGGTGGAGGGGGTCTGCAGGGTTTGCTAGAGATCCCCGGCTCTGTCCCGTGCTGCTGGCATTCCCAGGCCGCTGCCCAGCCCCGCCCACGGTTCCCCTCCAGACGGCTGGCCTGGGGGGGCCGGGTCACAGACTGAGCCTCATTCACCTGCCAGCCCAGCCTGGGGGCTCATCCCGTCTGCCCCCCGCACAGCACAGAGACCCCCCCGACCTGCACTGCCAGCGTCGGGTGAGTGGGCGTCTCTCACGCCAGGGCAAGGTCCCTGCACGGACAGGGAGCTGCGGGCATTACCTGGGTCTCCGTGAGCCCGAACGTGCCAGGGAAGTCGAAGGGCTGGGCTGAGCCGGGCACCACCAGCGCCAGGCAGCGCTCCCCATGCACCACGATCCTGCAGGGGGAGGAGGGAAGGGGGTTACAGCTCCCGGCCTCTCTAGAGCACCCCCCGCCATCCCGGGTCCCACCTGTCGTAGGCGCAGCGTGTGCTGTTCCGCACAGTGGTGTCGGCAGCGTCTCCGATTAGCCAGCGGAAGCCGGGCTCGCGCCGCAGCCGGATCTGGCCCCAGCGCTTCTTGGCCACGTAACCGCAGTCGGCGTTAAAGTCCCCCAGGAACATGATGTCCTGGGGGGAGGGGGAGAAAGCATCAAGACACCTGGGTTCTAGTGGGAGGGGGGTCTAGAAGCCCCAGGACTCCTGGGTTCCATTCTCACAGTATTGTCAGTGCCCCTGGCCGGCCCCCTCCTCACCTCTGTCCCCCAGCGGGCCTGGACATCCAGGAAGACATCGTAGAGCGCATCGATCTCCGCCTCGGCCTTCTTGGGCACGGTGTGCTGGGGAACAAGCACCAGGGTGGGGAGGGCTGGGGATACAGAGAAAAAAGAGTAACTACAGGGTAGAGAACCCAGGTGTCCTGGCTCCCAGCACCTCCCCCTGGACCCCACTCCCCTCCCAGCAGAACCCAGGTGTCCTGGCTCCCAGCCCCTCCCCCCGACCCCACTCCCCTCCCAGCAGAACCCAGGTGTCCTGGCTCCCAGCCCCTCCCCCCGACCCCACTCCCCTCCCAGCAGAACCCAGGTGTCCTGGCTCCCAGCCCCTCCCCCCGGACCCCACTCCCCTCCCAGCAGAACCCAGGTGTCCTGGCTCCCAGCCCCTCCCCCCGGACCCCACTCCCCTCCCAGCAGAACCCAGGTGTCCTGGCTCCCAGCCCCTCCCCCCGGACCCCACTCCCCTCCCAGCAGAACCCAGGTGTCCTGGCTCCCAGCCCCTCCCCCCGACCCCACTCCCCTCCCAGCAGAACCCAGGTGTCCTGGCTCCCAGCCCCTCCCCCCGGACCCCACTCCCCTCCCAGCAGAACCCAGGTGTTCTGGTTCCCAGCCCCCCGCACCTGGACCCCACTCCCGTCTCAGCAGAACCCAGGTGTCCTGGCACACACTCACCTTTACTGGGCAGGCTGAAGCGCGCGACAAAGGGTTCGCGGGCGAAGGCATCCGGTCTGGCGGGGTTCTCGTCCAGGTACACGTAGGAGTCGAGGAGCTGGGTGCGGCCGGACCTGCAGGTAAGGGGCAGGGTTAGAGCGGGGTTCGGGGGGGGGGAGCGTGTGCTGGATCCCTCCACCCCGGCGGGTTGATTTTACTCATCGATTTTTCTATGGCAGACGTTGGCCGCACTGCGGTTCCGAGTTGCCGGGTGATGGTTCGTGTCCTTTCACCTGTGCTTTGGTCACGCTGCCTGTGGTGGGGGCTGGAGTCGGACCGCACGGGCAGCCTCTCCGATTCAGCCAGCGAACCCAACACCCTGAAACCTGCAGGAGCTGGAAGGAAAACGGCTTCTCACGAAGTGACGCGCCCGGCTTTGTTCCGCGGTGGCTGCAGGTCATAGGGGGACCGGAGCGGTTCTGCTCCCCCGGCCTGTGCACCCCAGCCCCCTCAGCCCATGGTCTGAGTCTCACACCAGCCTTCCGGGCGCCTGCGGAATGGGAACTGAGCTGAACGTGGTGAAACAAGGCAACGTAGCCCCACTGTGCCGTGGGCCAGGCCCTGGCGGCCCGTCGAACGACAGCTCACTGGCGCCATGTCTGAACTAAGCGCGTTCGGTCGGTGACAGGCCAGGCTGAGGGCGTCACATTGCCCCAGGCCGCACTCACCGGTACACGAAGACGTAGCGCTCCTGGTAATTCCCGGCTCCCAGCAGCGGGCTGCCCAGGGCTGTGTAGGAGTCGGGGCCTGCAGACCTGGGGGCAGGAGGGGACGGGGTGAGGGGGATCCCAGCGGTCACCCTCCATCCAGCCCCACCTATGCCCCTGCCCCCACATAACCCACCTGTGCAGGGCGCTGATCAGCGCTGGCACGGCCTGCCCCTTGGCATCCATCACCTCCTGCAGCACTGCGATGTCACAGCGAGAGACAATCTGTGTGGGTCTGGATCATTAGCATACATCTGCATATGCAAATCACACAGCACCACCTCCTGCCTCTCCTCTGTCCCTACCCCTGGTGGCCTCCCTGTCTCCCCCCACCCACTCCTCCATGTGCCCCCCACTGACTCCCCCACCCCTCCCCCAGCCTCCCCCCTTGCTCCCCGAGCCCCCGTCTCACCTTGACCAGCGTGTCCATGACGGCGGCCTTGGCGGCTTTGGGGCCGGCGAAGCGCTGCAGGTTGAAGGCGCAGATCCGGAAGGGGGCAGCTGCCGGGCACAGCAGGAGCAGGAGCAGCAGGGTGCGGAGGGGCAGCCCCATGGTGGGGGGAGCGGCTCAGCCCTGGACAAACCCTGCAAGAGAGGGACAGATGGGTGGGGCGGCGGTGGGCACTCCCTGGCTGGCATTAAATCTAAACGGGGCTTCCTGGGGGGCTAAATATAGCAAAAAACAAAAACCACCCCATGGGCTGCATCTGGCTCTGTCCATCACAACCTCCCCCCCTCCCCCCGTGCCCAAAGCGCTGCCCCCTCTCCCACCCGACAGAGCCCCACACAACCCACCTGCTCCCTGTCACTCCTCTCCAGAGAGCCCCCCGCCCCAGACAGCTCCCCTCCCACCCCCAGAGACTCCCCCTAAAATCTCCCCCTTTGCCTTCCCCCTCCCCCAGATTGCCCTGCCCCCCGCCCAGGTCAGTGTGAGCCCAAGATTCCCCCCCCCTCCCCCCGCAGAGCCATGGGCAGAAATTAAAACCCTGGTTCCCATTGGTCAGTCCTGTCTATCCCAACCCCCCCCCCCAATTCTCTTCCCCCGCAGCTGTCCCGACCCTTCCCCAGCTGATTCGCCCCCTCACCAGGTCAGGGACTCACAGGGCTCTGCAGTGTCATCCCCCACCTGCCCTGGGGGCAGGGCCCGGGGCATGGACAGGAAGGGGGCAGGGAAAAGGAGCCCGGGAGGGGACTGGGACAGGAAGGGTGGGGACCCAGGGCAGGGAAAAGGAGCCCGGGAGGGGACTGGGACAGGAAGGGGGGGGGGGAACCCAGGGCAGGGAAAAGGAGCCCGGGAGGGGACTGGGACAGGAAGGGGGGTGGGACCCAGGGCAGGGAAAAGGAGCCCGGGAGGGGACTGGGACAGGAAGGGGGGGGGACCCAGGGCAGGGAAAAGGAGCCCGGGAGGGGACTGGGACAGGAAGTGGGGGGGACCCAGGGCAGGGAAAAGGAGCCCGGGAGGGGACTGGGACAGGAAGGGGGGGGGGCACCCAGGGCAGGGAAAAGGAGCCCGGGAGGGGACTGGGACAGGAAGGGGGGGGACCCAGGGCAGGTAAAGGAGCCAGGGAGGGGACTGGGACAGGAAAGGGGGGGGGAACCCAGGGCAGGGAAAAGGAGCCTGGGAGGGGACTGGGACAGGAAGGGGGGGTGGGACCCAGGGCAGGGAAAAGGAGCCCGGGAGGGGACTGGGACAGGAAGGGGGGGGGGAACCCAGGGCAGGGAAAAGGAGCCCGGGAGGGGACTGGGACAGGAAGGGGGGGGGGGAACCCAGGGCAGGGAAAAGGAGCCCGGGAGGGGACTGGGACAGGAAGGGGGGGGGGGACCCAGGGCAGGGAAAAGGAGCCCGGGAGGGGACTGGGACAGGAAGGGGGGGGGGGACCCAGGGCAGGGAAAAGGAGCCCGGGAGGGGACTGGGACAGGAAGGGGGGGGGGGGACCCAGGGCAGGGAAAAGGAGCCCGGGACGGGACTGGGACAGGAAGGGGGGGGGGGGACCCAGGGCAGGGAAAAGGAGCCCGGGAGGGGACTGGGACAGGAACGGGGGGGACCCAGGGCAGGGAAAAGGAGCCCGGGAGGGGACTGGGACAGGAAGGG
Organism: Actinemys pallida; assembly: GCA_023634205.1. Lineage (NCBI taxonomy): Eukaryota > Metazoa > Chordata > Testudines > Emydidae > Actinemys > Actinemys pallida. The sequence continues at coordinate 2,732,509 of JALMGD010000033.1, forward strand.
GGGGGGGGGACCAAGGGCAGGAACAGGAGCCCAGGAGGGGACTGGGACAGGAAGTGGGGGGGGACCCAGGGCAGGGAAAAGGAGCCCGGGAGGGGACTGGGACAGGAAGGGGGGGGACCCAGGGCAGGGAAAAGGAGCCCGGGAGGGGACTGGGACAGGAAGGGGGGGGGGGGGACCCAGGGCAGGAAAAGGAGCCCGGGAGGGGACTGGGACAGGAAGGGGGGGGGGACCCAGGGCAGGGAAAAGGAGCCCGGGAGGGGACTGGGACAGGAAGGGGGGGGGGGACCCAGGGCAGGAAAAGGAGCCCGGGAGGGGACTGGGACAGGAAGGGGGGGGGACCCAGGGCAGGGAAAAGGAGCCCAGGAGGGGACTGGGACAGGAAGTGGGGGGGGGGCCCAGGGCAGGGAAAAGGAGCCCAGGAGGGGACTGGGACAGGAAGGGGGGGGGGACCCAGGGCAGGAACAGGAGCCCGGGAGGGGACTGGGACAGGAAGGGGGGGGGGACCCAGGGCAGGGAAAAGGAGCCCAGGAGGGGACTGGGACAGGAAGTGGGGGGGGGGCCCAGGGCAGGGAAAAGGAGCCCAGGAGGGGACTGGGACAGGAAGGGGGGGGGGACCCAGGGCAGGAACAGGAGCCCGGGAGGGGACTGGGACAGGAAGGGGGGGGGAGACCCAGGGCAGGGAAAAGGAGCCCGGGAGGGGACTGGGACAGGAAGGGGGGGGGGGACCCAGGGCAGGGAAAAGGAGCCCGGGAGGGGACTGGGACAGGAAGTGGGGGGGGGGGGACCCAGGGCAGGGAAAAGGAGCCCGGGAGGGGACTGGGACAGGAAGGGGGGGGGGGGACCCAGGGCAGGGAAAAGGAGCCCGGGAGGGGACTGGGACAGGAAGGGGGGGGGGGGGGACCCAGGGTAGGGACAGGAAGGGGGGGGGTGGGGAGAGCCTGGGAGACCCGGGATAGGGACAGGGATGGGGGCGGGCTTTGCAATTTGGTACTCCCCCCCAGGCAGCAACCTGACCAGAGCTCTGCAGAGGAGGGCCAAATACCACCCCCCGCCACCCCAGCAGAGCGGGGCCCAGATCTGACCCCCAACCCAGCCAGGGAGCCCAGCCTCACCCTCCTCTCCCTGCTCCCCACGCTGGCTCCACTGGATGCTCCACCCATGGGCCCCAGCTCTCCCCACCCTCCAGGGTTTCACTTCCCCCCCTCCTCGCCAGCCCCTGCTGAGCTAGGCTGGCCCCGCCCCGCAGGGGAGAGGAGGTGTCGGGGTCCCCGCCCCGCTGCAGGTATCCACAGGACAGGCCTGTAGGGGCTTGCCGGCATACAGCCCCGTGCGCTGCCATGCAAACACGGTAACAGCCACAGATGCACCAACACAGGCTAACATACAGGCACTCACGTGTACCCGCACACACACTGACACGCTAAGGGACATGTGTCAAACACACACTAACACAAGCACATGCCAACATGCCAGAACATGTGTACATGCAACCACCCCACATGCACTGCCACGGCTTAATGCACAAACGTGTGTGCCGAACACAACTGCAGTGACACGCATCAGCAGCACACATACGCATTGACACACACGCACAGATATTGCACAAATGCTTGTGCTAACCTACACGCCTACATGGATGGACACACGAACATGCACCAACACACAAGGACACGCCAGCCCCACCCCCGGGTGTGTGGCCCCCCCCAACAGGGCTTGGCAGGAGAACACGTGCTAACACGCACCGACACGGAGGGGACGTGTCGCTGTGCGGTCCCGGGGTGCAGTGTGTGGGGGGTGACGTCACCACGCGAGGTCGCGAGGTCACCACCCCGCCTGACCCTGGCGGTGCTACGGCCTGGCGTGATGTCATCGCGTGTGGCCAAGACCTCGCCGGATACGCTGTGATGTCACAGTGCCTAACTGTGACATCACCAGATCGGTCACGATGGCGTTGTGGGTGGCCATGATGTCACCGCAGAAGGTGGTGATGTCACTACGTCTGATTATGACATCATCAGATCTGGCCTGATGTCATGCTGCCGCCCCTGGGGGGCGCTCCTGCCAGCACGTCCTGCTTCTCTATGCTGCCGCCTGCCCCGGGCCGCTCTAGCCGCCCGGCTCGGCTCGGCTCGTCTGCCCTGGGGGGAGGGGCCGGTCGCGCCGCCGCTCTCTGTGGTCGCGAACCCGGAAGTTGGCCGCTCTACCCATCGCATCTCGTATGCTCCGAGTCCTCCGAGCCTCTTCGCGGTGCTGTGCGACACCTGCATTTGCGGCCGGGCCGGGCGCGCTTTACGGCCGGAGGGGCCGCCCGTGGCCGGCGGCATTCGCGACAGCGGGGAGGAGGCGGGGGCGCTTTACAGCCGCGGGGGAGGTGGGGATGGGGATGGAAGGGGGCGGGGCGATGGGGGGTGGGGGTGGGTAGGAGATGGGGCGATGTGGTGGAAGGGGGCGGGGCGATGTGGTGGGGGGCGGGGCGATGGGGGGAGGAGGCGGGGGCGCTTTACAGCCGCAGGGGAGGTGGGGATGGGGATGGGTAGGAGGAGGGGCGATGGGAGGGGGGAGGGGCGAGGTGGTGGAGGGGGGTGGAGCAATGGGGGAGGGGCGGGGCGATGTGAAGGGCGGGGCGATGTGGTGGAGGGGGGTGGGGTAACGGGGGAGGGGCGATGTGAGGGGGGAGGGGCGATGTGTTGGAGGGGGTGGAGCAATGGGGGAGGGGCGGGGCGATGTGGTGGAGGGGGGTGGGATAACGGTGGAGGGGCGATGTGAGGGGGGAGGGGCGATGTGGTGGAGGGGGTGGAGCAATGGGGGAGGGGCGGGTGATGTGAAGGGCGGGGCGATGTGGGGGAGGGGGGTGGGGTAACAGGGGAGGGGCGATGTGGGGGAGGGGTGGAGCAATGGGGGAGGGGCGGGGCGATGTGAAGGGCGGGGCGATGTGGGGGAGGGGGGTGGGGTAACAGGGGAGGGGCGATGTGAGGGGGGAGGGGCGATGTGGTGGAGGAGGTGGAGCAATGGGGGAGGGGCGGGTGATGTGAAAGGGGCGGGGCGATGTGGTGGAGGGGGGGTGGGGTAATGGGGGGAGGGGCGAGGGACTGCAGCCCCCTTGTGACCCCAGCGTGTCCCCGCAGGGGGCGGGACGATGCCCCTGGAGGTGCCTTGGCCCTTCCCACCGGCCCCGCGGCTGCCCTGGACCCTGGCCAGTCGCCTGATCACCGGCCTGGTGGGCACCTACAGCTGCTTCTGGACGAGTGAGTGCCGGGCCCCCCCCAGACCACACACTGACCCCCCACCCTGAGCTCCCCCTCGCCCTGCACCCCCTCCACCCCAGGCCCCCCCATCCTGCATCCCCCCCACCCCAGGTCCCCCCATCCTGCATCCCCCCCACCCTGAGCTCCCCCCCATCCTGCACCCCCCCGCCCCAGGCTCCCCTGGACCCACGCACTGCCCCCCCCCGCCCTGAGCCCCGCTGCCTTGCACCTCCCACCGCACCCCCGCCCTGCTTCCCAGACCCACGCACTGCCCGTAAACCCTGAGCTCCCCCTCGCCCTGCACCCCCTCCACCCCAGGCCCCCCCATCCTGCATCCCCCCCGCCCTGAGCTCCCCCTACCTGCACCCCCCCGCCCCAGGCTCCCCCGGACCCACACACTGCCCCCCCCCACCCTGAGCCCCCCTGCCCTGCACCTCCCACCGCACCCCCGCCCTGCTTCCCAGACCCACGCACTGCCCCTCCACCCCGAGCTCCCCCCTGCCCTCCACTGTCCTGCTCCTGTGCCCCAGTCATCCAGGCCACTGGGGGTGGGGGAGCCCAGCACGGGTCTCCCCTGGCTGCTCCCCCCACATCTAAGTTGCCCCCCCTCCCTGCAGGGCGCATGAACCAGCTGCGGGTCCATAACAAGGAGGTTCTGTATGATTTGGTCGAGCGGCGCCAGCCCGGCACCCCCCTCATCACCGTGTCCAACCACCAGTCCTGCATGGATGACCCCCACCTCTGGGGTAGGCGCTGGGTGCAGGGGGCCCCATCTCTGGGGGGACCCCTGGAGAGTGTGGCTGGGAGGGGGATTTTGCATTCTAGGGGCAGGGGGGGCAGAGACCCTTTTGTCAAGGTAGGGGGGCTGGTTCTCGGTGTTATTCCTGCTCCCCCCGGAGCAGCCCGTGAAGAGAACAGACCCCTCCCCCACGTCAGTTATCTCCCGGGGGCGGGGGTCTGGCTGAGATTCCCCCAGTAATTGTTCTCCCCTGCCCCCAATTTCCAGGTATATTGAAGCTTCGGCACGTCTGGAACGTGAAGAAGATGCGCTGGTGAGTGGGGGGCTGTATGAGGGGAGTTTGTGGGGAACCCCTCCCCATCAATCGTCCCCATAACCTCCCTGAAGGGGCCCTCACCCACTACATCGGGGGCCCACATTGTGCTGGAGGGTCCGAGGCAGGCCGGCCTACAGGGGTTCCCCACCCCGCTGCCCTCTGTCCAGTGGGGGAGGGGCCAGCAGTGCTGCGGGGGGATTGTGGTTCTCCCTCCCCCATTTATGTGTTATCTGCTCCCCTCTCAGGACCCCCACGGCCGCTGACATCTGCTTCACCCGAGAGTTGCACTCGCGCTTCTTCAGCCTGGGCCAGTGCGTCCCCGTGTGCCGAGGTGAGGGTGGCAGGCGGAGGGGCTGGCCTGGGGGGGCACATGGGGCTGGGCCAGGGGAGTTGGGAGATACATGTGGGAGAGAGGACTTGGGGGGAGGGATAGCTCAGTGGTTTAAGCATTGGCCTGTTAAACCCAATCCTTGAGGGGGCCACTTAGGGATCTGGGGCAAAATCAGAACTTGGTCCTGCTAGTGAAGGCAGGGGGCTGGACTCGATGACCTTTCAAGGTCCCTTCCAGTTCTAGGAGATAGGATATCTCCATTAATTTATTTATTTTATTTAGACTGGGCTAGGGGGAGAGGGGGATATGGGGGTGTGTGGCTGGGGTCACATGGGACGCTGAGGCACCCGGGGGCAGGAGTTGGAGCGGAAGAGGCTGAAGGGAAAATGCGGGGGTGAGGGGGCTGTGGCAGGGGCCGGCGCAGGGTGGGGGGACCGGCTGAGGGGGGGAGGGGGGGCAGCTGAGGGGGACCTGTGGGCCAGGGGCTAATGGCACTGCCCCCCCAGGGGATGGCGTCTATCAGAAGGGGATGGATTTCATCCTGGAGAAGCTCAACTGCGGGGACTGGGTGCACATCTTCCCTGAGGGTAACTCCGGGCAGGGGCCGTGGGGGAGGAGCTGGGCACAGCCCCTTGGGGCGTGCTCATTTTGGGGGAGAACAGCATTGGGGGTAGTGGGGGGCGAGGGGTAGGACTGTGCTGCACGGGGGGGGGGGGGGGTGAGGGGCACTGCAGAATAGCCGGCCCAGCCAGTCATGGGGGGGTGGAGGAGCCCTGATTGGGGCCCAACCACGGTTGGTGGGGGGGCCATCAGGGGGTCTCCTTGTGTCTCCCAACCCACCTCTCTCTTCTCACTCCCAGGCAAGGTGAACATGAGCCAGGAATTCATGCGCTTCAAGTGGGGTGAGTGCATGGGGGGAAGGGGAGTGGGGAAGGGGGGGGGCTGCCCTTTCTAACCCCTCCTCTCTCTGCCCCCCAGGGATCGGGCGACTCCTGGCCGAGTGCCGGCAGCACCCCGTCATCCTGCCCCTCTGGCACGTCGGTGAGGCTTTGCTGGGCCCCCCAAATCTCCTGTCAGCCAAGGGGAAGGGGGGCTGCTAGCAGGAGGGATATGGTGGGGGGGGGTTGGAGAGCATGGTGCAGTGGGGTCATTAGCTGGGGGCGGTAGTTAGCTGGGAGCATGGGGCTGGGGAGCGTGGGGCTGGGGGGGTGATGGTTAGCTGGGGGAGGGGGGCATGGGGAGCGTGGGGCTGGGTGAGCCGGGTTAGGTGGATAACCTGCAGGGGGAGTGGGGGGGATTGGAGTCCCCCCCCACGTCTCTAACATTCTCCCCCCCAGGTCTGAACGATGTGCTGCCCAACACCCCCCCGTATGTGCCCCGTGTCGGCCAGGTGGGTATTGGGCTGCCTGCTGGGGGTGTGCGGAGTGGAGCCCTTTCCCCGCCCACTGCACTGGGTAGGCCCTATGTAAACATCAGCTGGCGGGGGGCGGGGGGTGTCGGAGGTTGGGAGCTCCCTGCCATGGGTCGGGAGGCAGGGGGGTGGCTCTTCACGCTGGGGGGTGGGTTTGGGGGGAGGGGGCAGGGGCAGCAGCAGGGTCCCCACTCACCCTCGTGTCCCCCCCCAGCGGATCACTGTTCTCATCGGGAAACCATTCAGCGTCCGGCCCGTGCTGGAGCGTCTCCAGGCCGAGAACAAGTCAGCGGTGAGCTGGGGGGCCATGGGGGGGCCCTGTGTTTGTCTGGGGTGCAGGGAGTGACCCATGGGGAGGGGGATAGTGACCAGCTGGGGGAGACCTGGTGAGTCTGGGGGGCAGTGTCTTGGGTGTGGGGGCGTGTCTGGGTGTGGGTGTGGGGCAGTGTGTCTGGGGGGGCGTGTCTGGCGGGTGGGGTGTGGGGGGTGTCTGGGGGTGTGGGTGTGTCTGGGAGCCCTGACCCCCCCCGTTCCCCCCCAGGTGGAGATGCGCAAGGCGCTGACAGATTTCATCCAGGGCGAGATCCAGGCGCTGAAGGGCCAGGCCGAGCGGCTGCATCAGACGTTCCAGTGGCAGAGATAGCCCGGGGGGGGGGGGTGTAGCTGGCCTCCCTGCCCCACAGCTCCACCCCACACACCGGCCTCCCTGCCCCACAGCTGTGCTCCACATGCACGCCGGCCCCTCCCCTCTTCCCCACATGCTGGCGGGCTGGCCCCTCCCGCCTGACACTTCCGCCCCACATGCCGGCTGGCCGCTCCCCTCTGCCCCACACGTCAGCAGGCCGGCCCATCTTCCCCGCCCCACTCACTAGCAGGCTGGCACCTCCCTGCCCGACACCTCTGCCCCACATGCCAGCCGGCTGGCCCATTCCCCCCTCCCCCCCGCCCCACTCACCGGCAGGCTGGCCCCTCCCAATCTGACACCTCTGCTCCACATGCTGGCTCCTCTCCTCTGCCTCACATGCCAGCCAGCTGGCCCATTCCCTGCCCCACTCGCTGGCTGACCGGCCCATCCCCGCCCCCCCGTGATAGGAGATTGCCCCATTGCTGGGGCTGCCCCTCACCCGCCATGGGGCAGGGTCTGGCTGAGCAGCCCACATCTGGGAACCGCCTGGAAGCCATTGGAGCCTCCTGTCCCCCTGGACTCTTCCTGTGGCCCCCCCGGACCCTACCGGTGAAGGCCTTACAAAGGGGGGGCAGCCCCTGAGGGGCTGCTGGCCACACCCCATCCAAGCTGTGGGGGCCCTGCTGGGTCAGGCTGGATTGGAAGGGGTGTTTCCTCCTGGGGGGGGAAATACCCCCACCCCCCCGACATGCATGGGGGTCAAAGTGGGCTGCTGGCTCAACTCCCCTAAATCATGCAGAAAGACAATGACTTGCATGAGTCAGGATAGGGGGCTCCCCAGCACCCCCCTTCTCCTGCTCCCTGCAGTCCCGGGCACCTAGCCCTCCCCCCCATTTTTTTTACTCTGGACTTTTCCAATAAAGGATTTTAACCCTGATGTCGGAGTGGAGACTGTCCCAGGGCTGGGGGGTGGCAGAGGGGGCTGGGGTAATGGGGGGCTGAGGGTGGGGGAGCTTGGTGTCCGGCTTAAGGGGGGAGGGATCTGGGCCAGGACAGGGGCTGCCCTCGTGCCCCTTCCCTCAGCCACCCCCCAGCGCCCAGGCTGGAGGCGAGACCTGGCTCTGGTGAGCGCTGGCTTAGCCAGCTGGTCCAGCAGCCGTGGGGGGCAGCCGCCCCGGCGCTCGGCAGGCCTGCTCCAGCCGAGGCAGGGACGGGGCGCTGGTGGGGGGGGGGGGCGTGGGGGCGGGAGGAGAAGCCGGCAGAGCTGGTGGGCACCGTGCTGGCCGGAACGCGGCTGGGGCCTGCGAGCCGGCTCCGGCCCCCGTGTTTGTAGCACCCCATGGCTGTGACTCGGTTTCCCCACCCGCTGGGTGTGCAGGGGTTCAAGTCTCCCTGCGATGGGGGGTTGGGGCCTGACCCCCAAGTAACCCTGGGGGCTGAGCTGCTGGGTCCTTCCCCTGTGGGGCCCTGGGGGGAGCAGACCCCAACATCCCCTCTCCTGGGGGGCAGCCCCCCAACATCCCCTGGGGGGTAACGGGGCGCTGCTATTGGCTGGCTCTCCGCTTCCCCGCCCTCTGATTGGTCACCGTCGGCGCGGCCCGCGCTGTGATTGGCGGGGTGGGGTGGCCATTGCTGTGATAGGCGTAGCGGGGCAGGGTAGCCCGCGCTGTGATTGGCAGGAGGGGTCAAGGGGCGGGGCGGCGGCAGTGGCCAAGGCCCGGTGGCGGACGCGGGTGGGGACAGTGCCCAAGATGGCGGCGGCGCAGCTGGTGCTCGCGGGGCTGCTGCTGGGGGCGGCGCGCGCCGAGCGGGTCCCGCTGCTGGGCTGGTCCGGCCACAGGTGGGGGCGGGGCGGGGCGGGTCTCTGCCGGGGGGGCGGGGCAGTGCGGGGGGGGTCACTGCTTTGGGGGGCGGGTCCGGGCGGGGGGGGTCACTGCTCGGGGGCCGGGGCCGGGCGGGGGCAGTGCGGGGGGGGTCACTGCTTTGGGGGGCGGGTCCGGGCGGGGGGGGTCACTGCTTGGGGGGGCGGGGGGCAGTGCGGGGGGGGGGTCACTGCTCGGGGGGGGGTCTGTGCTGGGGGGGGCGGCGCTGTCACCCTCTGACCCCCCTGTGACCCCCCAGCTCCCTCTGGCCCCCCCTGGCCGACAGCTACGAGGGACACGTGGTCGGCGCGGCCCAGCTGAGCGCGCTCCTCGCCCCCGCGCTGGAGCGGGGCCCCCGCAACGTCCTGCTCTTCCTGCAGGAGCGGGTGAGACCGCAGCGCAGCCGGGCCCCCCTGGTCCCCCCAGCCCCCCCTGTGCCTCTTCCCTCCCCGGCCCCCCAGCCCCCCCTGTGCCTCTTCCCTCCCCGGCCCCCCAGCCCCCCCTATGCCTCTTCCCTCCCCGGCCCCCCAGCCCCTCCTGTGCCTCTTCCCTCCCCGGCCCCCCCATGCTTCTTCCCTCCCCGGCCCCCCCCCGCCCGGCCTCTGGGTTCCCTCCCTGGCCCCGTCGATCCCAGCCCCCCTGCCTTCCCCCCCAAGCCGGGCCCCTCCTGGCCCCTGGGCACCCCTTCCTCTTCTCCCCACTGGCCTTTGGTCTCCCCAGCACAGCCCCCCCCCCCATGTCTTCTCTGCCCGGCCTCTGGGCCCCTAGTACAACCGGCCCCCCGTGTCCTTGGAGAGGCCCTGCCTGGCCTCTGCCCTCCCCCTCTCCCCACATACAGCCGCCCCCCATGCCCAAATGGGCAATGGCGGCCCAGTCAGGAGCACCATGGAAAGGGATCTGGGGGTGTCAGTGGATCACAAGCGAAATATGAGTCAATGAGGCTACACTGGGGGGGAGCCAACATCATGCTGGGCTGTGTCAGTAGGAGTGTCGCAGGCCAGACACCAGCAGTGATTCTGCTCCCGCTCACAAGGCCCCGGCTGCAGGCCTGTGCCCAGAGCTGGGCCCCGCGGTTCAGGAAAGACCTGGGCAAACTGGAGACCATCCAGAGAGCAAAACACGGATCTGAGGGCTAGAAAACATGGCGCTATGAGGGAAGACTGAAGCCCCTGGGTTTGTTTAGTGTGGAGAAGAGAGGCCTTGGGGGGGGGGGGGGAGGGGGGGCGTTAGGAAAACTTCCTGTCAGGGTGGCTAAGCGCTGGAACAAATCACCCTGGGGGGGCTGTGGTATCTCCCTCAGGGGAGAATTTTAAAAGCCGGTTGGACAAACCCTTGTCAGGGATGGGCTGGATGATCCTTAGTCCTGCCATAAGTGCAGGGGATGGGACTAGAGACCCCTCGAGGTCCCTTCCAGTCCTATGATTCTATGTCCCCCTGTGGGGGTCCCCTTACCTGGCCTCTGGGCCCCCTGAAATACAGGGAGCCCTACAAGGTCCCAGGGGGTCCCCCCTGCCTGGCCTCTGAGCCACGCCCCCTGCCTGGCCTCTGGGCCCCCCAAATACCTTTTGGCCCTAAAGATTCCCGTCATCCTGCCCCAGTGAACCCCACAACACCCCTGCCCCCCAAGTACCTCTACCTTCTACTGGCCCCCCCCACAATGCACTTACCTGTCTTGCTCCTACCCCGCTGTGCTCGTGGGGCTCAGCCTGGGGGTTCTGGCCCTGGGCAGCAGCTGGGTGCTTCTGCCTGTTGCCAGGTGGGTTGGAGGTCTGTGGGGGAGCCTCCCGACTGCTGGGGTGTCTGGGGTCCCCAGCTCCCTGGGAGCTATGGGGGCAATTACCTTGGCGGGGGGCAGCCCCACAGGATTCCCAGAATCCAGCCTGGGCCCTTTCACTGGGGGGGCGGGAGGGGGAGGAGGTTGCTCCTGCTTGTCCCCTCCCCTCACAGCCCCTCTGTAAGGGGAAATGAGCCCAGCCCGCGCGCGCGCCCCCCGTCATGTGATCAGTGACTGATCTCCCTGTGAGATTCCAGCTTCTGTGCTGCCCCCCTCCCCCGATAATACATGTATCATGCTCAATGGGGAGGGAGCTGGGCCTGGGGGGGCCTCAAATCACCCCCCATTAATGCCCTCTTGCCCCCCTGCCCAGCTCAGCCTGGAGGATTTCACAGCGTATGGGGGGGGTCTTCGGCAACAAGCCCGACAGCGCTTTCCCTAGCCTGGAGGTGAGCAAGGGGGGCCCGGACAGAGCTGGTGGGGCTGGGAGGGGGATAGGTGGCAGGGGCCGTGGCTCAGGAGTGAGAGGCCATGATGGGGCTGTGGGTTGGGGGTGAGGGGCTGTGGGTTGGGGGGTGGCAGGTGCTGCAGGGTGGGGTAAGGGGCCCTGATGGGGCTGTGGGTCAGGGGTGAGTGGCTGTGGGTCAGGTGCCTGTCTCTAACTCTTCCCTCCCACACACACAGAGCGCCCTGGCGGGGGCCCCCTCAACCCTGGTGCTCCCAGCTGTGCAGGGGGCGGCGGCCGCCGGCGTCTTGGGGCTGCTGAAAGAGAAGCTGGGGCTGAGCCCCCTGCATGTGGAGCCGGGCACCCTGAGGGAGCTTCGCCTCAACGCCAGCCTGCCCGCCCTGCTGCTGGTGCGGCTGCCCTACACCGCTGGGTACGTGTCCCATGTCCCCCCCTGGCCTGGCCTGGCCACCCTGCTGCTGGGTACATGCCCCATGTCCCCCGCCTGGCCTGGCCTGGCCTGGCCTGCCCGCCCTGCTGCTGGTGCGGCTGCCCTACACCACTGGGTACGTGCCCCATGTCCCCCCCTGGCCTGGCCTGCCTGCCCTGCTGCTGGTGCGGCTGCCCTACACCGCTGGGTACGTGCCCCATGTCCCCCCCACGGCCTGGCCTGCCCGCCCTGCTGCTCTTGCGGCTGCCCTACACCGCTGGGTACGTGCCCCGTGTTCCCCCCACGGCCTGGCCTGCCCGCCCTGCTGCTGGTGCGGCTGCCCTACACCGCTGGGTACGTGCCCCATGTCCCCCCCTGGCCTGGCCTGCCCGCCCTGCTGCTGGTGCGGCTGCCCTACACCGCTGGGTACGTGCCCCATGTCCCCCCCTGGCCTGGCCTGCTCTGCTGCTGGTCCGGCTGCCCCATGCCGCTGGGTACGTGCCCCATATGGTCCCCCCACACACACACACGGCCTGGCCTGCCCGCCCTGCTGCTGGTCCAGCTGCCCCATGTCCACCCCACGGCCTGGCCTGCCTGCCCTGCACTACCCAGGTCTGTGGCCGTGGCTCTGGGCTCACCCCTTGGAGAGTGGGGGGCTGGAGACGCTGTGACTGGCTGGTCTGCGGGAATGTGGGGCTGGAGGTCCCGGCATGGGGCCCACATGAGGGGGGTGCCCTCTGGCACCTTCCCCTGATGTGCTTCTCTTCATCTCCAGCTCCAGCCTCATGGCCCCCAAGGAGGTGCTGATGAGCAACGGTGAGTCTGGCTCCCCAGGGCCCCTCCCCTACCCCGATCCTGGGTCCTCTGCCCCCCATGGCTGGGTCTCCCAGCCACCCTTCGTACCCAGGGACCCTCCCCCCATTGCTGGGTGCTCCTCATTTCCCCCCTGAAGTGCCTCGATTGGTGTGGGGAGTATCTCCTCCACAGCCCCTGGGGTAGGGTGGGTCAGTGTTTGGGGGCTGGCTGAGGGGTTAGCTGGGGAGGCAGTGGGGCCGGGGGGCAGTGCTGTTAACCCCTGATGTGTCTGCCCCAGATGAGATCATTGGGCAGGTGCTCAGCGCCTTGAAGGAGGAGGACGTGCCCTACACGGCGCTGCTGACGGCCGGAGCCCCCTCACGGGTACATCTCTTCTCTCTTCCCCCCCCCCCCCCCTCCCAGCCAGGGCCCCCTCAGGGGTATGTCCCCTCCCCTGGCCAGGGGGGCCCCTCAGGGGTATGTCCCCCCACTGACCCTCCTCCCCTGGCTGGGGGTCCCCTTGGGTACGTCCCCATATCTGGTGCCCTGGCCATGCACCTCTCCTGGGTATGTCCCATTCACACTGACAACCCCCCCTCCCAGAGACCTGCCCTAACCCCTGAGCTGGGCCCCCCGGGTACTCCTCTTCTCCCCCCCCCCCCCCCACTGCCCCCCAGCTCTCACCCAGCCCTCTCCCCAGGTTCTCCGGGACGTCTCTGGGGTGGCCCCCGGGGGAGTGGGCCGCCAGCTGCTGCAGAAGCCGACCCCAGCACCAGCACAGCACCCCCCGGTGCGGTACCCCCCTGACCGGTGAGCCCCGGATCCTCTTCTGGGCCCAGAACTTCTCCGTAGTCCAGGGCAGCAAGTGGGTCGACCTGACGTCCCAGACGTTCGGGGCTGAGGCCTCCGTTGATGTGAGCGGCTCATCCTGGAGCTCCAATGACTCCCGGTGAGAGTGGGGCTGCGGGTCGGGAGTGAGGGGCACTGCAGTGGTGGGGGGCTTAGGCTTGGGCTACCAGGGGGTGCGGGTCAGGAGTGAGGGGCACAGGCAGAGCTGGGGGGACTGAGGGCTGGGCTACCAGGGGGTGCGAGTCAGGAGGAGCACTGGCAGAGCTGGGGGGAGCCCAGAGCTGGGCTGATAGGGGGCTGCTGGTTGGGAGTGTGGGGCACCACCGGGGTCACTGTCTCTGTCCCCCTATCCAGGCTGGTGCTGAAGTATGCGAATGTTCTTGGGTCCCCTCTGACTGCCACGTGAGTATTTGGGGGGCTGGCTAGGCCTGGGAGAGATGTGTGCTGTCTCCTGGGGGGTGTCACTACATTGACTGGGAGGCTCTGGGGGTGCTGGGATATGTCGGGAGGCTGGGGAGGGGGTAAGTGGGGGGAGGTTGCTGGTGTCTGTGGGGATCTGGCTGGATCACAGGGGATGGATCACTTGATGTTACCGGTTCTGTTCATTCTCTGGGGCCCCTGGCACTGGCCACGGTCGGCGCTTTGGGCTGACTCAGTGTGGCTCTTCGTATGCTGACCCTTGGGGGTTTCTGGGGGTCTGTCTGGCCCTCTGGTGGCTTTGGGGGGCCTGGCTGAAGGCTCAGGGGGTTCTGGCTGGGGCATGTCTGGATGAGCCGTTCCCCCCTCCCCCCCCCCCCCGCCCCTCCAGGTTCCACATGACCAGCCGGCGGTTTCCTGTCTCGGGCCGGGACTGGTTCCAGCTGAGCCGCCTGGAGCTGGCGACGCCCTCGGCCAGGCCCACTGTCTTCAACGCCTCGCAGGTGACGGCCCCCAGCAACTATTCCTGGCACTGCGCCCACCTCAGCAGCCTGCCGGGCTTCGGGGCCGGGCTTCGGGGCCACGGCCCCAGCCCCAGCTGGGAGGTGCTGCTCCAGGATGTGCAGGTACCGGCTGGGACGCCTGGGTTCTCTCCTGGCTCGGGGAGGGGGAGTGGCAGAGAGGGGCTCGGAGCCTGGCGCTTGGAGGGGGGGCGGGGGAGTGGCGGAGGGGGGCTCGGAGCCTGGCGCTTGGAGGGGGGGGCGGGGGAGTGGCGGAGGGGGGCTGGGAGCCTGGCGCTTGGAGGGGGGCGGGGGAGTGGCGGAGGGGGGCTCGGAGCCTGGCGCTTGGAGGGGGGGGCGGGGGAGTGGCGGAGGGGGGCTCGGAGCCTGGCGCTTGGAGGGGGGGGCGGGGGAGTGGCGGAGGGGGGCTGGGAGCCTGGCTCAATCTAACCGTTCCCCTCCCCCCCCCCCTCCCCCCCAGCTGCAGGGGTTCAATGTGACGGGCCTGCAGTTCTCCTACGCCAGCGACTGCGCCGGGTTCTTCGCGCCGGGCACGTGGATGGGGCTGCTCACGGCCCTGCTGCTCGGCGCCATCTTCGCCTGCGGCCTCCACATGCTGCTGGGCCTCAAGACCATGGACCGCTTCGACGACCCCAAGGGGGCCACCATCGCTGTGCCCCAGGGCGAGTAGGGCGGGGCTGGGTCCTGCTCCCCCCGAGCTGGGACCCCCAGGCTCTGTGTGGGGGGGCCTAAGCTGTGCGCCCCCCCAGACCCTGCTCTCTCCCCCCCCTCCCCCCCAGGCTCTGTGCACGGGGGCCCGTGCAGCCCCCCCACACTCTGCCCCAAGCTCCACACACAGCAGCCGAGGGAGGGGGTCTAGACCCCCCCTGCTCTCCTGTCTTCCCCCCACAGCTGCTCTAACCCTGCCCCCCCTGCTGGGGGCTGCTGCTTTATTTATTGGGGGCCCCTGGGCCCCCCCTCCTCTCCCCACAGCCCCTGAATAAATGGTGTCTGGGCCCAGCCGCTGTGTCCGTCTGTCTGTCCGGGGGGCGTAGGGGGCTGGGAGGGGCCTGGGACTTCTTTCTCTGGCGGAGGGAGCGGGGGTGGTGTCTCGATTTGGCCCTCAGTTGTGGCGGAAGGATCTAGGGTAGCCATGGAGAGAATTAAATCTGGGACTTTGTTCTCTGGCGGATGGAGACAAGCTCAGGCGGAGCAGAATAGGAACTCATTTATTGGGCGGAAGGATCTGGGGCTTTTTCCCTTCGGGGGCGAAGGCTACGCTTCAATATTGAGCCGGGATTAGTGTTGTCGGCGGAGGGATGCGGTGCTTTGACGGGATGGATGTCGGAACTCTGTTTCTTGGCGGAGGGTTCCCACCTCTGCCGGTGCAGAGGCCCTGACCCGGAGTTTGCCTGCAGGCGGAGGGGGGCGTGTCAAGCGCCTTCGCCGGGACTCGTTTCCAGGCGGAGGGATCCGGGGCGGGCGGCGCTGCGGCCCAGCCTTGCTCCGCGCGGGGTGGGGGGATGCGGCTCCGGACCCGCCGCCATGGACGAGGCCTACGACGTGATCGTGCTGGGCACCGGGCTGAGCGTGAGTCTGGGGGCGGGCCCCCCTTGCAGCCCCCCCAATGCAGCCCCCGGTGCACCCCCTATTGCACCCCGGGGTGCGGCAGCCCCCAGTGCAACTCCCCCAATGCAACCCCCCTTGCACCCCGGGGTGCGGCACCCCCTACAGCCCCCCTTACACCCCCCATTGCACCCCGGGGTGCGGGCCCCCAATGCAACCCCCCATTGCATCCCCAGAGCCCCCTTGCACCCCGGGGTGCGGGCCGCCAATGCAGCCCCCCTTACACCCCCCATTGCACCCCGGGGTGCGGCACCCCCCTACAGCCCCCCCAATGCAGCCCCCGGTGCACCCTCCCATTGCATCCCCAGAGCCCCCTTGCACCCTGGGTGTGGGCCCCCCAATGCAACCCCCCATTGCATCCCCAGAGCCCCCTTGCACCCTGGGATGCGGCCCCCCAATGCAGCCCCCTTACACTCCCTATTGCACCCCATGGTGCAGCACCCCCCTACAGCCCCCCAATGCAGCCCCCGGTGCACCCCCTATTGCACCCCCGGGTGTGTGACCCCCCCTACAGCCCCCGTATTGCAGCGTCCCAATGCAGCCCCCTGGTGCACCCCCAGGGCCCCCCCTTGAACCCTGGGGTGCGGGACCCCCCCGTGGCCCCCCTATTGCACCCCTCAGTGCAACTCCCCCAATGCAACCTCCCATTGCACCCCCGGGTGCGGGACCCACCTGCAGCCCCCCAATGCAGCCCCTGGTGCACCCCTCCATTGCACCCCCTGGTGTGGGACCCCCCCTGCGGCCTCCCTATTGCAACTCCCCCAGTGCAACCCCCCACTACACCTTCTGTGTGCCCTGCACCGCATGCACATCCCCCTTGGCACCCCCTGACACGGCCCCCCATTGCAGTCCCTAATGTGCCCCACTGCACCTCCCCCACTGCACCCATCTCCAGGCACCCCGCTAGACCCCTATTGCAACCTCTGCTCCCCCCCCATGTCTCGCTCCTCCTACCCCAGTGTCCCTCAGCCCCCCATGGTAATATCTCCCTGTCCCCCCTTGCGTCTCCTCCCCATGCACCCCTCTATTGCACCGATCTCTGGGCACCCCACCCCGGGCACCCCACTAGATTCTTATTGGAACCTTCCCCATTGTGCTCCCCACTCCGTGCACCCCCCCGTTCCCCCTCCCTAACCCATCACCCGTCCTTCAGCCCCCACCTGTCCCCCAGTGCGCCCTGCCCCCCCAGCACCCTGCAAATGGGGTACTCCCCCCATTTATCCCCCCGCTGCAGCTCTGCCAAGGGAGAGGTGGGAAGTGACCCCCCCCAGCTCCCCCCTCTGTCAGCCCCTCCAGGATCACAGAGCCCCCCCTTCCCTGCACTGCACAGCAGGGTGCAGCCCCCCCATGTGCTGGCCCCTTGCACCAGCCAATGGGGCCGTGAAGTCCCCCCTTACCACCCCCACCCAGGTCTTGGCAGCTGGGGCGTCTTCCCTTTGCACCCCAAAGCTGCTTCCCCAACAGTCACTAACCCCCCAGCTCACCAGGTACAACTGGGCTGCCCCACTCCTGCCGGGGTGGGTGCCCCCCACTGCACCCCAAATGTAACCCTGCCCCCCTTCCAACATCCCAGCTCTGACCCTGCATCAGCTCCCTCCAGCCCCACCCAGCCTCTTGCCCCATCTCGAGGGAAGGGAGAAGGGCCCCATTCCCTGCCCCCCGCCAGCCGCTGACCCACCACCCCAGGGGCCAGATGGGAGTCGGGGCTCTGAGGCGGGGGTCCCTGGCGGCTCTGGCACTGACCCCGCCCCCGCCCTCCAGGAATGCATCCTGTCGGGGATCATGTCGGTGAACGGGAAGAAGGTTCTGCACATGGACCGGAACCCCTACTATGGGGGAGAGAGCTCCTCCATCACCCCCCTGGAGGAGGTGAGGGGCTGGGCCTTGGGGTGATGGGGGGGGCAGCGGGGAGTGGGTCTCAGGGGGGCTGATTTGGGGGTGTAGGCCCCAGCGGAAGGGGGTTTGATGGGGGGGCTGGTTCAAGATGGGGTCTATTGGGGGGCATGGGGGTCCCCTAGAAGGACAGGGTTTGAGGTGGGGGGCTGGTTTTGGGGTGCAGGGGGTTCCCCAGTGGGAGGAGGTGGGCTGGTTTGGGGGTGCAGGGGGCTCATCGGGAAGGAGCCTGGGGGAGAGTTCACCAGCGGGAGGATGTGGGGGCTGGCTTGGGGGGCAGGGGTGCCCAGAGGGAGGGGTGCCCCAGAGGGCAGGGGGCTGGGACAGGTGACTCTAACTCTCTCTCCCTCCCCCCCCCCCCCAGCTGTATAAACGCTTCGGGCTCCCCGAGGGGCCCCCTGAGTCCATGGGGCGCGGCCGGGACTGGAACGTCGACCTGATCCCCAAATTCCTCATGGCCAACGGTAAAGGTGGGGCCCGGGGGAGCAGGGGCCTCGGATGTGAGGGGAGTTGAGGTTCTGGGGAACTCATGCGGGGCTGGGGGAGGGGGGGGTGTCGCTCCACTCGCCCCCCCCTCACCGTAGTCCCCCCCCCCCGCCCCCAGGCCCAACTGGTGAAGATGCTGCTGTACACGGAGGTGACCCGGTACCTGGACTTCAAGGTGGTGGAGGGGAGCTTCGTCTACAGGGGGGGGCAGGTACACAAGGTGCCCTCCACCGAGACCGAGGCGCTGGCGTCCAGTGAGTGACCCCCCCACTGCCCCCTCCGAGGGGCCCCCCCACCGCTCCCCTTCCTAGGACCCCTGTCCCCCCCCACTGTCCCCCCAAGGGGCCCCTCCCACTGAGGGAACTCCCCCACTGCTCTGGGGACCCCCTGTTGTCCATCCCCCCCTAGACTGGGGGGAGTTGGTGCCCCCCCGCAAGGGGATCGTGCCCTCTGACCCCCCCATGGCCCCATCCCCTGGGGTGATGTAAGCGCCCCAGCCTGGTTTCTCCCCCCACAATGGCACCTCTCCCCACCCCCTGTGCCCTCCAGCCACCGCCACCCCATCCTCCCGCACTAACAACCCCCCCACCCCCCGCAGATCTCATGGGCATGTTCGAGAAGCGCAGGTTCCGGAAGTTCCTCGTCTTCGTGGCCAATTTTGACGAGAACGAGCCCCAGACGCTGGAGGGGGTCGACCCCCGCGGGACCCCCATGCGGGATGTGTATGAGCGCTTCGACCTGGGGCAGGACGTGATCGATTTCACGGGCCACGCGCTGGCGCTGTACCGCACCGACGAGTGAGTCGTGCTCCGAGCCGCTCCCGGGGGGGCCGTGCCCAGTTCGGGGGTGGTCACGTCCCTGCAGCAAGTCCCCTGGGTCAGAGCCCCGGGGGGGTGGGGGGGCGCCCCCCTCACCCTGGCTCTAAAGCTCCTGCCCCAGCTCTGCCTGGCGCTTTGTCCCCAGCGGGTCCCCGGCCGGCTTCCTGTCCAGGGGTTGCCCCAAATATCCACGCAAGGGGCGTGGCCATGGTCTCCTGGGGGCCCAGCCCCTGCCAGCCGGGCACCTCTGGGTCTCTGCAAAGATCAACACCCCCCCACCCCGCCTAGTTAGCCATGCAGCTCGTGGGGAAACTGAGGCACTCACACTATTCATATGAAATATGAAACCCCCTGCCCTGGACCCCCCACCCCAGCTCTGCCGGTGCCCCTCACTCCCGACCTGCAGCCCCAGCCCTGGGCCCCCCCTCACCCCGTCTCTCCCCACAGTTACCTGGACCAGCCCTGCCTAGAGACGATTAACCGGATCAAGTTGTACAGCGAGTCGCTGGCCCGCTATGGGAAGAGCCCTACCTCTACCCGCTCTACGGGCTGGGGGAGCTGCCCCAAGGGTTTGCCAGGTGAGTGGGGGGCGTGGGGGGATGGCCGAGAGCTCGGGGTGGGGGGCGGCGCCTGGTCTCCAAGGTCTCTGTCCCCCTCCAGGCTCAGCGCGATCTACGGGGGCACCTACATGCTCAACAAGCCCGTGGACGAGATCGTGATGGAGAATGGCCGGGTCGTGGGGGTCCGATCGGAGGGGGAGGTGAGCGGGGGGTGCAGGGGGGAGGCACCAGCCCAACACGCACAGTGATTTTGGGGGGTTCCCCACTAGGCCCCCCGTTAAATCTGAAGGGGGGTTTCTCTGGTTTCCATCAGTGCCCCCTGCCTGGGGTATCGGGGGGCTGGCTTGTCCGATAGGGGCTGGGTTTGGGGCGCCTTTTCCCTGGGGAGGGGGGCTCAGGCCCAACCCCCAGTGGCTGCCCCCCAGTTCTCCTTCTCCTGGGGGAGGGGTTGCCTGTCCCCCCCGGCCCGGTTCCTGCCTTGGGGTACCCCTTGCGGGGGTCGCTTTACCCAGCAGGGAATCTGGGGGATGCCGGGGGGGGAGGGGGAGTCGGGCTGGGGGTTTCCCCTCTCTCTCTGGGCTCAGGCCTGGGAGGGGCTGAATTCCTGTCCCCCCAGGTGGCGCGGTGCAAACAGCTGATCTGCGACCCCAGCTACGTGCCAGAGCGAGTCCGCGGGGCCGGGCGCGTCGTCCGGGTCCATCTGCATCCTGAGCCACCCCATCCACGGCACCAGCGAGGCCGGTTCCTGCCAGATCATCCTGCCCCAGAACCAGCTGGGCCGCAAGTCGGGTCAGCGCCAGGGGGGCTGGGCCTGTCCCTGGGAGCTCCCACCCCCTGCGGCATCGCGTGGGGCAGAGCTGCGGGGGGGGGGGGGGTGCAGGCAGTTGGGGCATCCCACGGGGGCAGTGCTGGAGGGGGGGGGGCCTTAGCCACGGGGGAGGGGTGCAGTGCTGAGGGGGGGGGCGCACCACACTGAGCACCCCGCAGGCCTGTACAGGCGACTCGGTCGCTGCGGAGGTGTCGCCAGCTGCATTTCCTCGTCTCCCTGGCCCCCCGTTAACTGGGCAGCCTCTGGGGGAAACTGAGGCACGCCGCTATTTCTATGAAGCCTCACGACCCATCCCCCCCCCCCCCAGATATCTACGTCTGTCTGTTTCCTGGGCCCACAACGTGGCTGCGCCCGGGAAGTTCATCGCCATTGTCAGCACCACGGTGGAGACGTCGGAGCCAGAGCGGGAGGTGGAGCCGGCGCTGCAGCTGCTGGAGCCCATCGACCAGAAGTGAGGCCGGGGGGGTAGGGAGCCGGGTGAAGGGCTGGGAATTGTGGGGGGAATAGGGCAAGGAAGGAGCTGGGGAGCTTGGAACCCAGTGTGTGGGGGGTCTGACAGGGTCCCTGGGGTTCAGCCCCCCAAACCCACTAGCCTGGGGTGTCCCTCTATGGGCATCTCCCAGCCCCCGTCACGGTCCTGGGCTGGCCCACGGGACGATAACGCCCAGCAGACCCGACTCGCCACACGCCCCCGCCCCACGGCTTTGTACCAAACGGGACGATCGGTGAATGAGGGGGCCCCCAGGGTGCTGCCTGAGGTGCAGAGCCCCCCGGGGGGGGGAAGGTCAGTGTGGGGGATGGGGAGATTCTGCTTCACCAGGTGAGCTGGAAAGCGGGGGAGGGAGGAGCTGGGGGGGGTAAAGGCCTCTGGTGGGGACTGTGTGAGTGTGACTCACCCTCCCCCCTCTTCCCCGGCAGGTTTGTGGCCATCAGTGACTTGTACGAGCCCATGGACGATGGCACGGAGAGCCAGGTGACCACCCCTGCAGGGAATTCCCATCTCCCCCCCCCCCCTTGTGGGACGTCCCATCTTCCCCCCCTCTGAGGGGGGCCGGGGAGGGGGGTCCGGGGGAGGGCGGCAAAATCTGCAGATGACAAAACTACTCAAGAGAGTTAAGTCCCAGGCAGCCTGCGAAGAGCTACAAAAGGATCTCACAAACCTGGGTGACTGGGCAACAAAAAGGCAGAGGAAATTCACTGTTGATAAATGCAAAGTGATGCACATTGGAAACATCATCCCAACTACACGTATAAAACGATGGGGGCTAAATTAGCTGTTACCGGAGAGGGGGGGTTGGAGTCACTGTGGTTGGTTCTCTGAACACATCCACTCAATGTGCAGCGGCAGCCAAAAAAGCGACCAGAATGGTGGGAATCATTAGGAAAGGGAGAGATAATAAGACAGAAAATATTATGTTGCCGCTATATAAATCCACGGCACATCCACATCTTGATACTGTGTGCTGATGTGGTCACCCCATCTCAAAATTATATATTTGAATTGGAAAAGATACAGAAATGGACAACAAAAATAATTAGGGGTCTGGAACGGCTGCCGTATCAGGAGAGATTAATAAGACTGGGACTTTTCAGCTTGGAAAAGAGGCGACTAAGGGGGGATATGATAGAGGTCTATAAAATCATGACTGTTGTGGAGAAAGTAGATAAGGAAGTGTTATTTACTTTTCCTAACACAAGAACTGGGGGTCACCAAATGTAATGAATAGGCAGCAGGTTTAAAACAAATAAAAGGAATTATTTCTTCACACAACTTACAGTCAACTGTGGAACTCCTCGCCAGAGGATGTTGTGAGGCCAAGACCATAACAGGGTTCAAAAAAGAACTAGATAAATTCATGGAGGATAGGTCCATCAGTGGCTATTAGCCAGGACGGGCAGGGATGGTGTCTGTAGCCTCTGTTTGCCAGGAGCTGAGAATGGGCGACGGGATGGATCACTTGGTGATTCCTTGTTCTGGTCATTCCCTCTGGGGCACCTGGCACTGGCCACTGGCAGCAGACAGGATACTGGGCTAGATGGACCCTTAGTCTGACCCCACCTGGCTATCTGATGCGGCATTAGGGGTGTCCCATGGGCTGGGGGATAGGCTGGGGGTATCCTGGTGCTGATGGGGGATGGATGCGTGGTAGGTAGGGGGTGTCGCGGGGTGGGGGAGCAGGGAAGGGAGCGAGTGCAAACTCACCACCACCCCAGGTGACACCGTGTTCATCTCCCCCCCCCCCCCCCCCCCCCCCCCCCCCCCACAGATTTTCTGTTCCCGGTCATATGACGCCACCACCCACTTCGAGACGACCTGTGACGACATCAAGGACATTTACCGGCGCATGGTCGGCACCCGCCTTTGACTTTGAGAGCATGAAACGGCGCCAGAGCACGTCTTTGGGGAGGACGAGCAGTGACCCCCCCGCCGGGGCCAGCTGGGGCCCCCCCCCTGCTCCACTGGGACCTGCCCCCCCCCCCGGCACAGGGACCAGCTGTGACTTCTCCTCCCCCATCTGCACCAGGACCAGTCCCCCCCCACCAGGGCCATCTGTGACTCTTCCCCCCCACCCCCATCCTCTGGGACCAACCCCCCCCCACACCCATCGATCCAGTACCTCCCTAAGTACCCAGAAACAGCTGTGGCCCATCACCCCCAAACCCTCCCACCCCACAGCTGCTGCCCCAAGCAGGGACCAAGCCTGGCACTACCCCAACCCCCACCTCCCCCTGGGGGAGTCTCCCCCCGCCCCGGGGGCAGCTCTGTAGGGCACTTCTAAGGCCCGGGAGACTCCCCCCCCCCCTCAGATCGGGGGGGGGGCGGGAAGAGGTCTTGGATGGGGGGTCACCCCACTCCCCCAAAGCTGGTCCCGTTTCCCCTGTCCCCCGCTTGTGTCCGCCCCCCGCCTTAGCCGTGTAGGGGGGCAGGTTCATGTACGTCATGGGGGGGGCAGTGCTCCCCCCCAGCACCTGCTGCTCGCTGTAATTTATTTTAAGTTATTAATACTGGACCAGGGCCAAGAGGGGGAGAAGAT
This sequence comes from Actinemys pallida, assembly GCA_023634205.1. NCBI lineage: Eukaryota > Metazoa > Chordata > Testudines > Emydidae > Actinemys > Actinemys pallida. The sequence goes on from JALMGD010000033.1 coordinate 2,755,495, forward strand.
CTGGGGTGGCACTGCAGCCCCGTTTCCGGGGGGGCTCTGGGTGGGGTGTGCCTCCCCGGGCCCCATGCTGTCACTGTTTAACAATGCCCCCCCCCCCCTCAATTGTGTCCAGGCAATAAAGTTACTTTAGTCAACCACGCTCCTGCCTCCTGGGGGGGGAGGGGAGTGGCTGATCCTTGGCATGTGGGGGGTGGATACCTGGGTTGGGGGGGATGGTGGCACATTGGGGGGGCTGATATCTAGCTGGGGGGGAGGGGAGTGGCTGATCCCTGGCATGTGGGGGGGTGGATGCTGGCACATGGGGGGGCTGATACCTGGCACAGGGGTGGGGGTACCTGGGTCGGGGGGGTGATGCTGGCACATGGGGGACTGATACCTGGCACAGGGGTGGGGGTACATGGCACGGGGGGGCTGATAACTGGCACGTGGGGGTGGGTACCTGGGTCGGGGGGTGG
>JALMGD010000035.1:0-5000 GCA_023634205.1 Actinemys pallida
TAACCCTAACCCTAACCCTAACCCTAACCCTAACCCTAACCCTAACCCTAACCCTAACCCTAACCCTAACCCTAACCCTAACCCTAACCCTAACCCTAACCCTAACCCTAACCCTAACCCTAACCCTAACCCTAACCCTAACCCTAACCCTAACCCTAACCCTAACCCTAACCCTAACCCTAACCCTAACCCTAACCCTAACCCTAACCCTAACCCTAACCCTAACCCTAACCCTAACCCTAACCCTAACCCTAACCCTAACCCTAACCCTAACCCTAACCCTAACCCTAACCCTAACCCTAACCCTAACCCTAACCCTAACCCTAACCCTAACCCTAACCCTAACCCTAACCCTAACCCTAACCCTAACCCTAACCCTAACCCTAACCCTAACCCTAACCCTAACCCTAACCCTAACCCTAACCCTAACCCTAACCCTAACCCTAACCCTAACCCTAACCCTAACCCTAACCCTAACCCTAACCCTAACCCTAACCCTAACCCTAACCCTAACCCTAACCCTAACCCTAACCCTAACCCTAACCCTAACCCTAACCCTAACCCTAACCCTAACCCTAACCCTAACCCTAACCCTAACCCTAACCCTAACCCTAACCCTAACCCTAACCCTAACCCTAACCCTAACCCTAACCCTAACCCTAACCCTAACCCTAACCCTAACCCTAACCCTAACCCTAACCCTAACCCTAACCCTAACCCTAACCCTAACCCTAACCCTAACCCTAACCCTAACCCTAACCCTAACCCTAACCCTAACCCTAACCCTAACCCTAACCCTAACCCTAACCCTAACCCTAACCCTAACCCTAACCCTAACCCTAACCCTAACCCTAACCCTAACCCTAACCCTAACCCTAACCCTAACCCTAACCCTAACCCTAACCCTAACCCTAACCCTAACCCTAACCCTAACCCTAACCCTAACCCTAACCCTAACCCTAACCCTAACCCTAACCCTAACCCTAACCCTAACCCTAACCCTAACCCTAACCCTAACCCTAACCCTAACCCTAACCCTAACCCTAACCCTAACCCTAACCCTAACCCTAACCCTAACCCTAACCCTAACCCTAACCCTAACCCTAACCCTAACCCTAACCCTAACCCTAACCCTAACCCTAACCCTAACCCTAACCCTAACCCTAACCCTAACCCTAACCCTAACCCTAACCCTAACCCTAACCCTAACCCTAACCCTAACCCTAACCCTAACCCTAACCCTAACCCTAACCCTAACCCTAACCCTAACCCTAACCCTAACCCTAACCCTAACCCTAACCCTAACCCTAACCCTAACCCTAACCCTAACCCTAACCCTAACCCTAACCCTAACCCTAACCCTAACCCTAACCCTAACCCTAACCCTAACCCTAACCCTAACCCTAACCCTAACCCTAACCCTAACCCTAACCCTAACCCTAACCCTAACCCTAACCCTAACCCTAACCCTAACCCTAACCCTAACCCTAACCCTAACCCTAACCCTAACCCTAACCCTAACCCTAACCCTAACCCTAACCCTAACCCTAACCCTAACCCTAACCCTAACCCTAACCCTAACCCTAACCCTAACCCTAACCCTAACCCTAACCCTAACCCTAACCCTAACCCTAACCCTAACCCTAACCCTAACCCTAACCCTAACCCTAACCCTAACCCTAACCCTAACCCTAACCCTAACCCTAACCCTAACCCTAACCCTAACCCTAACCCTAACCCTAACCCTAACCCTAACCCTAACCCTAACCCTAACCCTAACCCTAACCCTAACCCTAACCCTAACCCTAACCCTAACCCTAACCCTAACCCTAACCCTAACCCTAACCCTAACCCTAACCCTAACCCTAACCCTAACCCTAACCCTAACCCTAACCCTAACCCTAACCCTAACCCTAACCCTAACCCTAACCCTAACCCTAACCCTAACCCTAACCCTAACCCTAACCCTAACCCTAACCCTAACCCTAACCCTAACCCTAACCCTAACCCTAACCCTAACCCTAACCCTAACCCTAACCCTAACCCTAACCCTAACCCTAACCCTAACCCTAACCCTAACCCTAACCCTAACCCTAACCCTAACCCTAACCCTAACCCTAACCCTAACCCTAACCCTAACCCTAACCCTAACCCTAACCCTAACCCTAACCCTAACCCTAACCCTAACCCTAACCCTAACCCTAACCCTAACCCTAACCCTAACCCTAACCCTAACCCTAACCCTAACCCTAACCCTAACCCTAACCCTAACCCTAACCCTAACCCTAACCCTAACCCTAACCCTAACCCTAACCCTAACCCTAACCCTAACCCTAACCCTAACCCTAACCCTAACCCTAACCCTAACCCTAACCCTAACCCTAACCCTAACCCTAACCCTAACCCTAACCCTAACCCTAACCCTAACCCTAACCCTAACCCTAACCCTAACCCTAACCCTAACCCTAACCCTAACCCTAACCCTAACCCTAACCCTAACCCTAACCCTAACCCTAACCCTAACCCTAACCCTAACCCTAACCCTAACCCTAACCCTAACCCTAACCCTAACCCTAACCCTAACCCTAACCCTAACCCTAACCCTAACCCTAACCCTAACCCTAACCCTAACCCTAACCCTAACCCTAACCCTAACCCTAACCCTAACCCTAACCCTAACCCTAACCCTAACCCTAACCCTAACCCTAACCCTAACCCTAACCCTAACCCTAACCCTAACCCTAACCCTAACCCTAACCCTAACCCTAACCCTAACCCTAACCCTAACCCTAACCCTAACCCTAACCCTAACCCTAACCCTAACCCTAACCCTAACCCTAACCCTAACCCTAACCCTAACCCTAACCCTAACCCTAACCCTAACCCTAACCCTAACCCTAACCCTAACCCTAACCCTAACCCTAACCCTAACCCTAACCCTAACCCTAACCCTAACCCTAACCCTAACCCTAACCCTAACCCTAACCCTAACCCTAACCCTAACCCTAACCCTAACCCTAACCCTAACCCTAACCCTAACCCTAACCCTAACCCTAACCCTAACCCTAACCCTAACCCTAACCCTAACCCTAACCCTAACCCTAACCCTAACCCTAACCCTAACCCTAACCCTAACCCTAACCCTAACCCTAACCCTAACCCTAACCCTAACCCTAACCCTAACCCTAACCCTAACCCTAACCCTAACCCTAACCCTAACCCTAACCCTAACCCTAACCCTAACCCTAACCCTAACCCTAACCCTAACCCTAACCCTAACCCTAACCCTAACCCTAACCCTAACCCTAACCCTAACCCTAACCCTAACCCTAACCCTAACCCTAACCCTAACCCTAACCCTAACCCTAACCCTAACCCTAACCCTAACCCTAACCCTAACCCTAACCCTAACCCTAACCCTAACCCTAACCCTAACCCTAACCCTAACCCTAACCCTAACCCTAACCCTAACCCTAACCCTAACCCTAACCCTAACCCTAACCCTAACCCTAACCCTAACCCTAACCCTAACCCTAACCCTAACCCTAACCCTAACCCTAACCCTAACCCTAACCCTAACCCTAACCCTAACCCTAACCCTAACCCTAACCCTAACCCTAACCCTAACCCTAACCCTAACCCTAACCCTAACCCTAACCCTAACCCTAACCCTAACCCTAACCCTAACCCTAACCCTAACCCTAACCCTAACCCTAACCCTAACCCTAACCCTAACCCTAACCCTAACCCTAACCCTAACCCTAACCCTAACCCTAACCCTAACCCTAACCCTAACCCTAACCCTAACCCTAACCCTAACCCTAACCCTAACCCTAACCCTAACCCTAACCCTAACCCTAACCCTAACCCTAACCCTAACCCTAACCCTAACCCTAACCCTAACCCTAACCCTAACCCTAACCCTAACCCTAACCCTAACCCTAACCCTAACCCTAACCCTAACCCTAACCCTAACCCTAACCCTAACCCTAACCCTAACCCTAACCCTAACCCTAACCCTAACCCTAACCCTAACCCTAACCCTAACCCTAACCCTAACCCTAACCCTAACCCTAACCCTAACCCTAACCCTAACCCTAACCCTAACCCTAACCCTAACCCTAACCCTAACCCTAACCCTAACCCTAACCCTAACCCTAACCCTAACCCTAACCCTAACCCTAACCCTAACCCTAACCCTAACCCTAACCCTAACCCTAACCCTAACCCTAACCCTAACCCTAACCCTAACCCTAACCCTAACCCTAACCCTAACCCTAACCCTAACCCTAACCCTAACCCTAACCCTAACCCTAACCCTAACCCTAACCCTAACCCTAACCCTAACCCTAACCCTAACCCTAACCCTAACCCTAACCCTAACCCTAACCCTAACCCTAACCCTAACCCTAACCCTAACCCTAACCCTAACCCTAACCCTAACCCTAACCCTAACCCTAACCCTAACCCTAACCCTAACCCTAACCCTAACCCTAACCCTAACCCTAACCCTAACCCTAACCCTAACCCTAACCCTAACCCTAACCCTAACCCTAACCCTAACCCTAACCCTAACCCTAACCCTAACCCTAACCCTAACCCTAACCCTAACCCTAACCCTAACCCTAACCCTAACCCTAACCCTAACCCTAACCCTAACCCTAACCCTAACCCTAACCCTAACCCTAACCCTAACCCTAACCCTAACCCTAACCCTAACCCTAACCCTAACCCTAACCCTAACCCTAACCCTAACCCTAACCCTAACCCTAACCCTAACCCTAACCCTAACCCTAACCCTAACCCTAACCCTAACCCTAACCCTAACCCTAACCCTAACCCTAACCCTAACCCTAACCCTAACCCTAACCCTAACCCTAACCCTAACCCTAACCCTAACCCTAACCCTAACCCTAACCCTAACCCTAACCCTAACCCTAACCCTAACCCTAACCCTAACCCTAACCCTAACCCTAACCCTAACCCTAACCCTAACCCTA